>APFE031079299.1:0-11363 GCA_000404065.3 Pinus taeda | reverse complement strand
TTCTCCCTATGAACTTGTTTATGGGAAAGAAGTCCTGCTCCCCATTGAGTTTCAAGTCAAGACCTTCAAGATGGCAGTCCAGTTGGGATGAATCTATCAGAAGCCAAAAAGCACAGAATGGAGCAGCTGAATGAGCTAGATGAGATCAGACAAGATGCAATTCTAAGGATTGATCTAGTTCAACATCAAAGAGCTAAGTGGCATGACAGATATATTAAAGAAAGAAAGTTGCAAGAGGGATATTGGGCTTTACTGTTTGATTCCAAGTTTAAAGACTTCAAAGGAAAGTTTCAGACTCATTGGCTTGGGCCATATGAGATTCATAAAGTCTTTAACAATGGAGCAGTAAGAATCAAGACCATTGATGAATTTCAGACTCCTCTTATTGTGAATGGTCACCGATTGAAAATTTATCATAAGCCACTTTCCAAAGAGGATTTTTTCAAAATGTTCCAAGAGAATTCTACAATAAGGCTGGTGGAGAAGAATCCTTCTACCCCATCAGCCTAATCTTTGTTTCTTTTAGTTTTTGAAAAAAAAAAAAAAGAGAAAAAAGAAAAATGTGTATAAGCCTGAAAACCAATCATAGATTGGCAGTCTTATACAGAAAATATAGAGTGAAAATCAGGGACACCTAACACTCTATATTTTCCAAAAAAATCTACTCTCCTTTTCTTTCCATCTTCACTTCATCTCACTTACCCATTTCATTTCACCTCCATCTCATTCTCATCTCCATTTCACTTGATTCCACTCCATTTTCACTTCATTCTCATTCCATTTCATTCCATCAATAAAAGTCCCCCTTCAGGACAATTTTCATTCAGTTGGTTTTCCTCTAGCTATCTTTGTGCAGTCCAGGGGGTGTTGTCTCAGTTTCCGCAGCTGGGAACCGTTTCCGCAGCCAGAAGCAGTTTCCGCATCCAGAAACGATTTCCGCAGCCAGCATCACTCGGTTTTCAAAAATAAAATCAAATGTTAGTGCCATAATCATGAAATGCAGGTGTAATTGAGCTAAATACATGGGGCATCTCCAAGATATCAAAGAAGAACAACTGGTTAGAAACCTTGAGCAAGAATTGACAAAGTTTCCAAAGGTATGATCAAAAATCTTTATCAAATAACAATTCAAGTCATAATTACGTATAGTTATTAAACCATAACAGGTTCTCCTATGTGCAATGATTTGATATGTTAGCCCACTATCATTCTTATTCCGCGATATCACTCCATACACCTCACATTCATTTCCCTAACGGTCTTATGATTACTCCGAGTTCTAACTCAAGAATGACTGCACTTATATTTATTACTCGTACTCTTGAGACGTGACCTATTGTGTTACGGCTCTTCTCAGCCGTAATTTCCGCAGCCGTCTGTTGAGACGTGTAAAATCTCATACACAGTCATCCGACTCGAAATAATCCTGTCGTTACTCCACTCGCTTATCACTCCACTTATACCATACTCCTCGCATGCATTCACATTTCATTTCATGAACTTGTTTACCACTTCTCACCCAGTGTTCCTCCTGTAATTCGGGTATTTCCATTCACTGTGCTCTATTTCCGACTGCAATCACTACAGTTTGCTCTAAACCCCGATTGCAGTCACTACAGTCATCCTAAACCCTGACTACAGTCACTACAGTCATCCTAAACCCTGTAACAGAGCTATTTTTCCCTTAACCCTCGCACGCAGAAGAACTCTCAGTGGGATTTAAAACAGAGGATGGGAAAATTACTGAGAGCTGAGCCGGAAGGACCGAAATACTTGGAGGGTTATCCTCAAGTTAAGGAATTGCTGAAGAAATTCAGATGGCTACGATTTATCTAGAAGTTTAAAGGTTATAACAAGGAGGTGACCAAAACTTTTGCAAGGTCCTTTAATGGACAAACAATGGAGGTTGGAGACTTGAAATTCACAGTGACCGAGGCCACAGTAGCAGCTGCCACAGGCCTACCTCAAGAAGGAGAAAGGTGGTTTAAAAATAGAAGTGTGGACGATCAAATATGGAGAACCATGCTACAAAACCAAGGTATGGATACCACTGTATTTACAAGAGGCATCCCTGTTCATGTATTAAAAGAGGAATGGTCTAGTCTATTGTTAGTCATCCAAAATTTATCACGTGTGAAGGTCATTTTGGCTCTATGTATATGTATCATGTCAGAGTGATGATGAATTTCATAGACGGTCACACTCTTAATTTGCCTCATTTTCTGCTATCAAGTTTGAAAAAGATGAGTTTTACAGTTCAAAAACATGTAGGCAATATTGAACCTCATCTTTACCATCATGGGCTCATAAAAATTCTTATTGAGGATCAGTGAGAAACTAAGGATACATGGGACATTCTAACAAGAAACTACTTCCAAGAGCCGTCTGAGGCCTCTGGAAGTAGTCCACCAAAAATTCCAAGGAAAAGTAGGAGGAAAGAGAAAAATATTACAGTCCAAGACTCCCCTACAATAGAAATTCAAGAAATTGTCCAAACAGAAGAAGAAGACCGAGTTAAGAGTAAGAAACAGAAGAAAGAAAAAGGCAAAAGAACCATTCAAGAGATCTATCCATCCCTTGAGCAATCCATAGAAGAAGATTATCAACCTCTATCAGAAAGATTAATAGATCTTCAAGCTGCTGCCATAGCCAAGAAAAAGCAAAAAGGAAAATAGAGTGCACAAAAGAAGAGTATTAGTTCATCCTTGAGAAGGAGCACTAGGCTAAAAGGGAAGGGGAATAAAACCAAAGAAAAACAATCTCACTTTATTGATTTAAGTGAAGAGACACTTGAAAAATCTCCAGCCCAACCAAGCCTTGAGTCAAGTCCTCCACGTGAGGAAAGCCCTTTTTGGCCGGAAAGAGAGAGCAGTCCTCCTCCACCAGATTTTGAGTTTAGGCTGAGAAAAACACCTGAGGTAGATCCTAGTCAGCAAGAGGTATATAACTACCTGGAATCCTCAGAACAATCAGCTGCAGGACCAAGTACCTCTCTGCCACTTGATGCACAAGTTCAGTCTTTGAAACAGGAAGTATTTGAGTTAGAAGTCCTAAATAGACATATCATACAAGAAAATGAAGCACTTAAAGAGCAGAGTAAGGTAGACAAGATTGTCGATGATAACAGTATGCTTCATTTAGGATTGTGGCAAAAGAAAAACAGAAAACTGAAGAAGAAGTGCAAAAAGTTAAGCAGAGAATTGATTAACCTCAAGTTCAGATGTCTAATCAGAAAACCAAGGATGATGATAGCATTAAAGAAGAAGAAAAGAGGACTAGATGTCCTTGCAGAAGCCTCAGAACATGTGGATTAGAGGGAAATAACTCAATTTTGGTTTCATGAGGACATGCAACACCTTTACAGTGGGGGTATGTTGAGCCTCAAACCTGCACCTTCCTATACACCCTCTCAGCCTTATTTTTCCACTTACTTCATCCACCCAGTTGTTAAATCATTGCATTATAGTCTAAAAAGAACTTTTTATATGGTTTTCTGACTATGCTTATGATTGTTGTTTGGTTTAGTTTTTTTGTTCATGCAGCTGCGGAAACTTGTCAATTTCCGCAGCCAGCACAAGTTTCCGCAGCCAGCACAGGATTCCACAACTATTTTGTTAAAAGTTGTGCTACAGGTGTCCTATGAAGAAACGAGCTACATGGGCAAGCTCCAGGTGACGGATACATGGAACGTGTCCCTTCAAATCAGCCAAATCATCCATGGAAGGTCACGGTCAACGAAGGTCAAAGACAAAGCCAACCAAGGAGTTCAGCGGTGGCACGTCTCTGTTTTGAGCACGTGAAAGTTACGTGGCACAATCCTCAGCTCACGAAGATACCAGCACACCTGGAGATCATTCCCGTAATCTGAATCCAACAGCTACCACTCTGGAGATTTAATAGACATGATGACAGTTACGCTAGATCTCAGCTGAAGGGATCTACGTGTCTTTGGCAACACAGTCAATAGCGTAGGAGTTTGTTAGTTAGTTTCAGCATTTTGGCATTATAAATAACGCGTCGATGAACGCTGTAAAAGGAGCTTTTTGGGATATGTGAATTCTGAACTGATGTGTTATCACCCCACTGTTTATATATGTTGTTGTTTTAAATATATGAGAAGACTTTTCTGAGTTTATTCATGTGACTACTTGTTGACTGGCTGAAGTGGCAGAGGGCCCCTACGCGCTGAAGCCTTGTAAAGTTTCCATTTGGTTTTATTATGTTTTTTTTTATGATCATTAGCTTGTACATAACACATTGTTTGATGTTTCTTAACTCACTGCTGTTTATATTTTCACCTCTGTTTTCTTATAGCTGTCAACTGATCAGTGCTTTTCTGCAGGTTTTCTTAGGCAGCCCGGGCAAATTTTCATATTTTTTATAACTATTGGCATATGAGATCATCTTGTCCTTCCTGCTAACTTTCATTTTCTGAAGTTTAATTTCAGCACTGTCTTTTCCAAGTTGTGATTTGCTTATTTATTTTTCTGTTATTTAGATATCATACTGCTCACCAGTTTATGGTTTCTTTCTATAGTCAAGTGACTCTATTAGCAAGAAATCAGAATATTACTAACTGTAGTGTGATTTATTGGTTATCATATTGCTTAAACTTATTCATGGTTGCTTCCCACAAGGTAGATTGAGATAAAGGGTAAAGGACGAGAAGAGTTCAAGTAGTGTGACTAGTTTCTTTTTATGCAATTTAATTTCTTGCCATTTAGATATCTAATTGCTTGACTTGTTATGATTGCTTCCCAAAGGTAGATTGAGCTGAAGGGTAAAGGATCTGAAGAGTTTAAGTAGTGTGAATTAGTTGCTTTGCTTTTAGTTTGAGTTGCTTTTAGTTTTTACTTTCTTTTCATTCAGCAGCAAGGATACTGGGCCATTGTCATTAGTTCACTGCTTGATGCATTTACTTCCTCTTAAGAATTGATTTCAGTTTAGTTGTTTTAAAGCTTTCTTTTTTAGCACTTTCAAGTTTGAGAAAATCACCTGTAGAAACCATCACCATCTATACTCCATACTTCACTTTCATCCTCGCCATCACACATTAGGGAAAGATAAATCCAAAAACAAACTAAAAAACTCAAAAAACGATAAAAGACTAAGGAAATGGTTATCTAGTACATATAGTACACTTCACTTCGTCAGTTTACGAACCCCGGGTTGACATTTTAATTAGCAATTTATATCACACTAAATTGACCAAACACTATGTTGCTAGCTAATGTTTTACTTGACTAGATTTGTAATTCTAATTCACAAATATTTCGATCTTTTCTTGCCTTAAATATATTTTTCTTCAATTAGTATTGGAAATACAATAAATTCGTGACAATCATATATACATGTGCATTTGTTTGGAATTTTTATTCAAATGGTTAATGTCTTTTTTTAGGAAAATAGAATTAACTTTGTTGCTTTAAAAAAATACAACAATTGCATCTATAAAATTAAAATACTGACTAATTAAGCATAATATCGAATTCTAGATATGGAACTTGATTTGATTAATATATTCATTATTCTCAATACTTGTATCATGACCATTTAATCATATTCTTGCTTTATTGTAAAACAAATTCCCCTTTTGTATAAACGGTAATATTGCATTATTTCATGTAAATTTACAAACATATGCCTTTCATACATATTTTATGTTTCTTTTTGCACATTTTTAGGTGCATGAAGTCTATAAGAAAATTCCCAACGAATTCATTTTGTTATGTTGTATTTGCTATATTATTTTTTGCATTGTGTTTTCCTTCTATCAATTTTCCAAATTCTATTAAAATGTAACATAGTTCTCTTTCCTCATATTGAAGTTGAAATAAAATACAATATGAATATAAAGGTTCGACAATAATTTTGGATCTCAGAGGTATGTTCCATGTGTAATATATTCTTAGTTCATGATTATCATGATTGGAATTTAAATTTGGATTGTGTAAGAAAATGGATATAAACTAAAGCATGATGCAAGATCTTTGTTTGCCAAGAAAAGCACCAATGTGACTTGATCCTCATAATTGTTAGTCTGGATGGATTCAAAGACAATGGAGAAAATTTTAGGGGTTGCATCAATTTGAGTAAAACCCATGGTTTCTACCTTATCTTCAATGTCAACTAAAAAATAATTAGAATCTTAGTTCCTCAAACAACTGCAATAATATTTTCACTTTGGAGAGTAAAGAAAAAAATAGCATGAACTATATGACAGAAACATCTCACCAAATTGGACTCTAATACTATGTAGTTCAAAACCATTGGCATCTCATAGCAAGATCTCTAAAACTATAGTGTGGAAACAATTTTCAATACAATTAGCTTGTGCTAGAACAATACATCGATCACAAGGCTTAAAGTTAGATGGGCTTGCATTTGATCCAAGTGGCATATCAACATATGGACTAGTGTACAAAGATTTTTCACATGTTAGAATGATGTAATCGTTGTATCTTCTTGAGAAACTAACACAAAAGAACTTTTTTGTGAATACAAAAATATGAGAAGAAACAAAACGCTTAAGAACTCATGCATCATGGAAACCAGAATATATACACAAGCCAATAGAAAATGAAATTAATTTATCAATTGAAAGTTTGAATACGCGAAGTTTATATGATCATATCAATGATATTGTACATGGTGAAGATCTAATGAGTGTTATGATCCTTTGTATCCAAGAAACACATGTAAAATTTCTATTGTCAAATAATGAATTGTGCAAATTTAGTTTCAACATATCAAATTGTCTTCATGGAGTACTTGCACAAAAGAAAACATAGACATCATACCAACCAAGAACATTTGTAATAACAAAATTGAACTTGTTTTATCAAATATCTATTCCCAATACTAAATATGCATAATAAATGTATATGTTGCGCCACTTCCATATGTTTGAGCAGTTATTGAAGAAATTGAAACAACAAAGGCACAATTCATGCCTAGTGATTATATTTTTATAATTATTGGAGATTTCAATATTGACATCAATTCAAATAGCAAACAAAGTAGACAATTATTAGAGTACATGCAATTAGAATGATTACAATAAGTCATAAGTAAGTTTATTCCCAAAAAAAATGATTATTGATCACAATAGAACAAATTTCCCCGTTGAACAATGTCATGTAAATATTTCACATTCATACTAGACTAGTCATGATGCAATTCATGCTTTACTACATTTTATGTGATTCTAATGGTGCATAAGCTATGCATTTTTTTTTAAAGTCATAAACTTCACTAGTTACTATCAATGTAGGACAATGAGTATTTGGAAAGCTTACCTATTTCATAGAGGTTGGAATGGTACACTTGTTTGTTTGTTTTAAGCTCAAGTCTGGAATGGAGAAGTAATTAATTTAACGGTGACAATGTAATAGGAAGTTAGATTGCAAGAAAACAATAGTTAATAACCTAATAAGTTTAGTTATCGTGAATACTTTTTTCTATTTTCCAGAGCATTCGACGTTTACTAAAGATGCAGAGTTTTAGTATAAATTATTATCATCATATTACTATGTGAGCATAGAATGTTAGAACCACTTTCCATCCTTTATTACAACGACGCTTCTTTGAGATCTAATGGCATAAGTTTTTTTGATAAGATGGTCTCAATGTATGTCGGGCTTCGACTAGCACATGGTTTTAAAATGGAGTTGTTGTCTCATGAGATTCAATGATCAAGATCTGTTTGATCTGATGGTTCAATAATATATCGTGCCCCAACTAGCATAAATGCTAAAACAAATTTGTGTTCTTTATAAATCCAACGTCGATTAAGGGTAAATTCTTTGCTACTTGTTGTAAAGTGGAGGTCGTGTTATGGATCCGCGAATCATATCTTACAAATGTAGGAATTTGTTGTCTCTCGCTTCTCGTTATATTATTTTCACAATTTCCTCATTTCAATCCTAGAGGGTGGGGATGGAATTTTTTGCATGCTCCCATCATACTCCCACCATCTATTGCATGCCCCCACTGTAGCTATATTATTACTGCGTCGATATTTTTTTCTTGAATATATGTTTATGCTTGTTTTGTTTAACATATTTTCTCAATCATGGATTCTTTTCCTACAAGGAGCTAAAATTTCTTCTTAAAATAATTGGCATTTTAGAGTCGACGATCAAAACAATCTAAGAGCATAAGACAAGAAGGTAAATGTAATTGTTCTAACATGTTACGATAACTTGGTCACTTGGAAGTAAGTCTTTTGCTTATAATATATCTTATTGTGTGTTTTCTATGGTGTCATAACATTTAAAATCTCTTTTCAAAAAATAAAAAGGATAATTATATTGTGCTTTCACTAGTTACATGTAGATGAAAGTTCCAATCGCTATCATTGATTGTAAATTAGATCTACGAGATTACCAATATCTAAGTTTGGATAAGGTAATGATGTGGATCACGTATCAATTTTGAGATTATCACCAAGTAGGGGAATTCAACACTAAATTCACCAACAACAATATTGTCCACTCCCAAACATCGGTATGTATCAAATGTCAATTCTGGAAAGGTTAGAAATTAAGAAACAAGTCCAGGAATTGTTAGATAAAGATGTAGTTTGTCCCTCTACTTCGCCATGTGGTTCATCAATTGTTTTGGTACCCAAGAAAGATGGAACCTAACCCATGTGTGTAGATTATCGAGCTTTGAATAAAATAACCATAAAGAATCAATACCCACTACCCATAATAGATGATTTGCTAGAGCAGTTGAAGAATGAAAAATATTTCACTAAATTAGACTTGAGAAGTGGATATCATCAAGTTAGAATAGCTGAGGAGGATATTTGGAAGACTGCTTTTAAAACCAAACAGGGATTGTTTGAGTGGTTGGTTATGCCTTTCGGTCTTTGGAATTCTCCAGCTACATTCATGAGAGTTATGAATGATGTTTCAAGATCCTTTCTTGATGAGTTTGTAATTGTCTGTTTAGATGATATTTTGATATTCAGCAGATCACGAGAAGAGCATGTCAAGCATGTGAGGAAAGTGTTGGATGTCTTGAAAAAGGAACATTTATTTCTAAAGATGTCTAAATGTGAATTCGGGAAAACTTCTTTAGTGTATTTGGGCCATAGAGTTGGAGGAGGTGAGATGAAGATTGACCCCTCTAAAGTTTCAGTCATTCTGAATTGGCCAATACCCAAATCAGTCACAGAAGTAAGGAGTTTTCTTAGAGAAGCGCAGCATTGGAGGAAGTTCATTGCCAATTTCTCTTCCATAGCAGTTCCACTACATGCTTTGACCAGCGTAAAGGTTGTCTTCCAGTGGGGAGGAAAACAACAAAAAGCATTCGATGCTTTAAAACAAAAGATCATTTCAGCCCCAGTTTTAGCATTGCTAGATTTGAAACAACCATTTGAAATACAAACAGATGCAAGTGACTATGCCATGGGTGCATTTCTTTTACAGCATGGTCAGCCCATTTCATTTCATTCTGATATTTTTAATGGTGTTGTTATTAACTATCCTACATATGATAAAGAGCTTTATGCATTGGTGCAAAGTGTGAAGAAATAGAAGCATTATTTAATGGGAAAAGAAACCATTATTCACATTGATCATTAACCTTTGCAATATCTGCAATCTCGAACGAAATTGCAGAAATCAAGGCACTTTTGTTGGATGGGATTCTTACAGAAATTCCACTTGGTAATGAGGTATAATAAAGGTATTTATAACAGAGTTGCTGATATGTTTTCTAGATTGGTTTTTAATGTAGCCATTTTACTCAAGAATCATTATGTTTTGCCTGAAAGTTATGTTGAACAATGCACACATGGTGTTGACTTTCAAGTGGTATATTCAAACTTGAGTCAAGGCCACCAAGTTGAGGAATTAGACTACCATGTACATGATAATCTGTTGTATCATTTGGGAAAACTTTGTGTTCCATAGGGAGAGAGAGTAAATGTCACAAGGGAAGCGCACACTTCTCTTATTGTTGGACATTTCGGTGTAAGTAAAACAATAGAAAATCTTTAGAGGTATTTTTACTGGCCTCGTATGTTTGAAAGTGTGTCGCGTTTTATCAGAGGTTGTTCATTGTGTGGAGTCAGTAAGCCTAGTAATAGGAAACTAGGATTGTACACACCACTTCTAGTGCCTTCACGTCCATGGGAGAGTATTTCTATGGATTTTGTAGGAGGCGTTCCTTTATCAAGAAAAGGTCATGATTATTTGTATGTAATTGTGGATAGGTTCAGCAAGATTTGCATATTAATGCCTTGTAAAAAACAAATTACAGCTGAACAAAAAACTCAACTTTTCTTTCAAAATGTATGGTTTCATTTTGGATTGCCTACTTCTATTGTAAGTGATCGTGATTCCTGATTTGTTGGGAATTTTTGGTCAAGTTTATGGAACTTGATGGACACCAAGTTGAAGAAAAGTACAACCTTCCATCTGCAAATAGATGGTCAAACTCGAGTGATTAATAGGACAGTAATTCATTTTCTAAGAGGATATTGCAGCAAACATCCTAAGTTGTGGGATGAATAGTTGCATTATATTCAGCATGCTTACAACCGAGCAAAACACTCTTCTACTCTAACTTCGCCTTTTCAGGCATGTCTTGGTTATTTTCCTAAATCGCCTTTGGATTTAATCTTTGAGAAAGATGTAATTGTAGATGGACATAGTGACATAGACAAAGCAAAGAAATTCATTGAGCAAATTCAGTTGATTCACCAAATAGCTCAAGAACAACTAGAAAAGAGTTAAGGTAAATATAAGGCAAGGCATGATAAGTATCGTGTGGATCATCAGTTTCAAGTAGGTGATGAAGTTTGGCTATACATTAGCAAGGAAAGGCTTCAAGGTGAAGGTAAAAAGTTGAAACCAATCCGTTATGGTCCATTTAAAATTCTGGAAAAGATTGGTAATAATGCTTTCAAGCTTGATTTTCCTTCATATATGAAAATTTATTCTGGTGTTAATGTTGAAAATTTGAGATTGTATGAGCCTCCTTTGATTGAATATCAAGGAGAAAGTGTACAGATTCAATCAAATGAAGATTTTTCTCCAGAATTTCTTGATGAGCTTCAGCAAGACACCATACTTAACAGAAGAACGAGGTCATCAAAGAGGGGAAATGTTGATTATCTTCGAGTGGGTCTCAAAGGTACAAATCCATCAAAGGCCAAATGGATTGAAGGGGGTGTTGTATAGGTAAATCCCCTCTACGGATAGAGGCGATCCCTACTAGCCCAACAGGGGTCTAGCAACAATCGAACAATGCTACACCGCAGGTTCCTAGTTGTAATTAACAAGTGGGTGAGAATAACCTACTTGGATTCCAACGCTTGTTTGTCGAAGAGATTCTCCTCTCGCTCCTTC
>APFE031079292.1:0-25511 GCA_000404065.3 Pinus taeda | reverse complement strand
GAAACTTCATAGTGTTGGGTGATCTAAGCTTTACTTGAGGTGAAGAAGGGCTTTCTTGCTGGAGGATGATGTTGGGTCAGAACATATGGTTGTAATCCTCCTGCTTTTCTTGATAGTAATAAAGCTATTCAAGTTTTCCTCCATATTATTGTATGTTTGATTGTATATGCATTTGCATGGTTAACACATATCTGGTCCTGTATTATTTATGAATATAGATCTCTGTTCTTCGATAGTAGTATGCTGCTTTGATTCCACAGGTGCTCTTTGAAGTTGGGCAGACGAAGAAGAAGCGGCAAAGACCTATCAGGAAGGAGAGGAATCAAGCAAGGAAACCAAGCACAACACTAAGGTTGGTTTCCTTTATTCCACTCTTATCTATTTTCATAAAGGAAAGCGAAAGTAGACTTTACTTGTTTGTTTCTAAGATAGCTACCAGTCTTAGTGGGAATAGCAGCTCCGAGTGGACACTATTCGCAATAACAGTCCATCTTTTTAAACACTACCGAGATGTGTTCCTGTGGACATACGATGATTTGAAGACATATGATACACAAATTATCTAACATGTGATACCCATTAAGGAAGGGGTAAATTCATTTCAACATAAATTAAGAAAATTCCCCCCTAAGCTTGAACCTCACATTCATAAAGAATTGAGAAATTTGTTGGATGCTCAAATCACATTCAAATTTTTTCATTCTACCTAGGTCTCTAACTTGGTTCTTGTAAAAAAAAGCCTGGAGATATATGCTTATGTGTTGATTTAAGCAACTTGAGCCAGGTTTCAGATAAGGATAATTATCCCATGCCATCTATGGAGCCGACACTTCAGATGGTATTTGGGTCAGATATGTTCTCACTATTAGACAATTTTTTTGGATACAACCAAGTTCTAGTAGCGAAACCCAACAGGTTTAAAAGTACTTTCAAGGCTAAGTGGGATACATTCAAATTTAATCTTATTCCTTTTGGACTCATCAATGCTAGTGCCACCTTTTAGAGGGCTATGGACATCCCATTTTGTGGTTTTGTTGGACAAAGTGTGGTTGTGTACTTGGATAATTTTACAGTATATTTGAAGAAACGATATGATCACTTTCATCATCTAAGGAAAATCATTT
Organism: Pinus taeda; assembly: GCA_000404065.3. Classification (NCBI taxonomy): domain Eukaryota; kingdom Viridiplantae; phylum Streptophyta; class Pinopsida; order Pinales; family Pinaceae; genus Pinus; species Pinus taeda. The sequence continues at coordinate 24,387 of APFE031079292.1, read as the reverse complement.
AGCAATGTTAAAGATATGGCATATCCACAAATCCTAAGAAGAGAATGTGAGGAAACCACTTGGGACACATCATAGCTAAGGGAGTGATCAAAGTGCACCTAAATCAGGTCAATACTATTTCTCAGATTTCCTTAAATGTCGTGAATAAGAAATCCATACAATCCTTCTTAGGGAAAATTAACTTTCTTCCAAAGTTAATGTTAGATTATGCATAAATCATTAAGACATTACAATATATGATCAAGAAGGATGAAATTTACAAGTGGTACAAAAGGGCGAAATATGCCTTCGCCCGAATTAAACAACTAACACCAATGCCCCAATATTATATAGTCCATATTTTAACAAATATTTATTGTTGTATACATTTGTTTCTAAGATATCTATTGCAATCATTCTTACTCATAAGGATAATCAAGGAAATTAGCACCCCATATCATTCATGAGTGTTGGCCTACAAGGATCTGAATTGAACTATCATGTCATCAATAAGAAAGCCTTTGCAATATACAAAGCGGTGAATAATTTTAGGCCTTACCTCTTGAAAAGTAACATTATTATCTTTGTGCCTCACCCAATGGTTAGATCACTTTTTGTACAACAAGAGTTGGGTGAAAGGAGGGGGAACTAGATAACAAGCCTTCAAGAGTATGCTATAGAGTTCAATCCAGTTCAAACAATAAAAACTCATGGTCTTTGTCGACTTGTAGCAGAAACAGTCGATTCACCAGAAGAGGATTCTTTTAGATGAGAAAAAGAAATTGAAATGTAAAATATCAAGAACGATGCCCCTGAAAATGCAACCACATCTTGGTACAATGATATATGTTAGTATCTAGAGAAAGGCACCTTTCCCTCACACTTATTAGCAAGATAGAAGAGGGAAATTTGAATTAAAACTTTATCATATTAGATTGTACATGGAGTGGTTTTTCAGAAGAACCACAATGGTGTCCTGCTCAAATGCTTGGAAGAAAAATACTTAAACATCGTATTGAAATATCTACACAGTGGGCCAACTGGTGGAAACTATGTAGGTGCCACTACTACTCATAAAGTCATGCGGGCTGGTTACTATTGGCCCATATTACTTAAGGATGCACACGCCTACACCCATAAATGTTTCGTATGTCAAATATGTACTGGTTGAGATAAGAACTCAACCACCCCATTGCAACCCATTGTTGTTGAAGAACCTTTTCAACAATGGGGATTGGATGTTATTGGTGAAAATTTTCCACATTCATCAAAGCAACACTGATACATCTTAACTGCTACATATTACTTTACTTGGTGGGTTGAATAAGTTACATTGAAACAGTGAATGAGTAGGAAGTTATCAACTTCCATGAGCATAATATCATCATTAGGTTTGGCTTTCCCGCGTCACTTGTTTTTTATAATGCAAGTTATTTTTCATCGCTAAAACGTTATGATTTTACATTAGAGAATGGTATCGTTTTAAAGAACTCATATAATTAATACCCTCGAGGAAATGGTAGTTGAGTCTACTAATAATAATTTGATTCACATTATCAAGAAAAATGTCTACTCTGAGCAAAGGAAGTGGCATAATGCATTGGTGAATGCTTTTTAGGTTGATCATGTCACACCAAAACCCTCTCTGAAGACTTCCCCTTACTTTCTCGTGTATGGAAAACAAGTTATCTTTCCTCCGAATATTTACCTCCCGGACCTTCAACTCTCTCAAGAATCCCAAGGTAAACCATGTCTTGTTGTTCAAAATAGGATAGACACCCTTCTTAAGTTAGAGGAAGAAAGGAGGAAAATAAAAAAGAAGTTTGTTGTGCATCGTAACCATTTCAAGAACTATTTTGAAAAGAAAATTGTGGGGACCAAGGAATTTGGAGTGGGAGACCTAGTATTCGAGTGGGATAAATCCCATGAAGAGAAAGGTAAACACACCGAATTTCAATCCCTGTGGATCAAACCCTATGTTTTGCATGATAAGCTTGCCCACTATACTTATCATCTTCAATATTTAGATGGAAAGATGGACTCTCTTTTTTTCAATGGCCAAGCTTTGAATCATTATTTTCAGTAGCAGCCTAGTGTTGTGTGGCTACCTATGTACATATTTCTTTTCTTGTCCTTTCTATTTACTTTGTCCCGTCCACATCATGTTTTTTCCTTTCCATTGTACTTTTATTTTTGTTAGTATTGTGAATAAAACCCTATGTGTAATTATTTTGTCTGCTTCTAACTGAAGTGGAAAATTTTTTAAAGGGTTTTGTGACATCCATCAACACTTGGCTAACTTTCACTCCCTCTTCTTTGTCTTGGTCTAATATATCTAAGGTCAATGGTGTTAGGATGGAGAGTGTGATCCATTCAAATGGAAATATTTAAGCAGAACCATAATACCCATATCTATTTTAGGATCTTCTTTCCTCGACTCAATGTTGTAATTGAATGGGTTTCTGCATGCTAATACCACTGAGTAGAGAAGGGAAAGGGGAAAACTAACGACTATAATATTAATTTCAGAGGTATATAATGGTATCTGAAGGAACAACCAACCTTTCTCTCAATAATTAGGGATCCCTCTTCCACCCTAGCGATATAAACGTCAATAAAATGCCAATGAACATGTTGAAAATAAAAAGAGTGAATGAAGAGAATGGCTTCCTGTGCAGGGAGGTGAAGAAAGTAACTTCACCAAGGTACTAAACAGGATTTCTGGTAGCAAATCAATGCTTGGGTTCCTATAGTGACTTTGTTGTAGTACTAAACAAGTCTGCTGGCAGCAAAGTAACATCATAGATGAAATTAAATCTCTAATCATTTCAAACTCGTGAATACAAATTACCTTCCTCTCAAATCAAAATAATTGTGATATGGTAAGCTTTATAAATGTGTTTATCTAAGAAAATGGATGGAAGAAAATACATCCATAACTAGGGTAAATGGGGAAGCTAAGGTAATCCACAAGATGAATCAATACTTCATAAAAGGCTAGAAAATGTGCATAAAGATAGACCTGAACAAAGATGTTGGGATTATTCTAGTGAATCAACAAGTGTTGTCACTGCTACAACATCCTCCAAATTCTTTCCTATATTCAAACTTTGGATCCTCCCTTTGACTATGTGAACTGTCATTTCTAGCTATTTGAGTCATCCCATGCTTGTCACCCAAGTTTCTAAGTCCATTTTTGAAGAAATTATAAGTGTTGTCTTTTGTTAAAGGAAGTGTCACTCTTTGCAAAAAGGGGTCATGGCACATCTATAAGAAGTAGTTTTGATGATTTCTCTTATACTAATGGATTATATCTATCATAAAGATATGCATTGGACTCATTCTCAAAATAATGTGCACTTTAAGTCAACACTTGTGTTGTAAAGTCTATTTTAAGTGTCACACTTGGAGGTAAGTGTTGTTTTGAGGTTGTTTCAATGGATGCATGTAGATTTTTCGTTTTGAGTGTTTCATTTTCATGTGTTTGGTCATTTATGAGTGTGTGATCATGTTCAAGTCTTGTTACATGTTCTGGTCTTACCTTCCTTCCTTACTGATCCCACACTTAGTAAATTCAGAAGTATTCTTGTCTTCACAAATTTCCTTACCAACCAACCATCCTTTTACCTTCTTAAACTGAAAATTACATAGTCACAACCCTGAGTCAGCCATCTTTTCCTCCTAGAAATGTGCACTTCGCAGTCATTGCCTCCTAGAACTGTGCATTGTTTATTCTTAGTGCCTAGTTCTTGCCTCTTGCACTTTCTCACTTTGCAATCATTTCACAATCAAGCCTCCACTGCACATTCACGGTCAAAAGTCAGGCCTTGCCTTAGTCATTGACTTTCCCAACTGCACAATGAATGGATCTTCTCCTTCCATAGCTACACATAGTGCAATCACAGTGAACAAGTCTGCCTCACTACATCCCAAGCTCCCTCAACTATGTATTTATGCTTCCCTTTCCCTCAGAATTTTCACAACGTGTTGTAATAGAGCCTAGACCCCACTCCTTGCCTCTTGGTTCTGTGCACTAAGCAATCCATGAGCCTCCTCCTCAACCTGGTACTCTCTCTTAGCTCAATCAAAATGGTGCATGAGAAACATGATATACTAGGAGATTTTGGTACTAATGTCATCTTGTCATAGTAAATTCCATTTGTAGGTGTTATTATCTTGACATGGCAAGATGATGCTCAAGGAAGATGCTAAGGAGATGATACAAGAAGACACTTGAAATGCTTAAAACACAAATAGATCATCAAGTGAAGTGATGAAGGGACACTAGATCACGACAAAAGAATAAAGATCAAGATAATATGGAAGACTCTATATCATTTCATCCTCTAGGAGGATGAAGATGAAGCACATGCAAGATCTATCATGAAGATGAAAATATACCAACAAGGAGAAAAGATTGGCATTGCTAATTTACAATAAAGTTCTATGTCACCAACGCCAAGTCATGGCTTCTCCAAGTGTCACCATAAGAATCTTATGTGTAATTGTATTGTGCCACATCATTTGTGGAATGTAATTATGTAATTTTAAAATATGGAAAAATGTAAAATGTGTGGAAGCCCAAGGGTCGCACATATAATGTGATAATTCATGTAGAAGCTCAAAGGTCTCATAGGAATTTGAAAAGTCACATGGAAGCTCAAGAGTCATGAGGGGAGATGAAGAATCACAAGGAAGGTGGAGAGGCATATCGTTTGTTATATATACACCCTCATAGCTCAAGAAAAGGACTTTTGACCTTGGATTCTCAAGCTAGGCATAGAAGAGAAGATTAGTCTTTTGAGAAGCAAGCAGTTACTTAATGTTCCACTATTGAAACTAGTGTTGTATAATTGTAATGGTGTATCTTGGGATTTTCACTTTATAATTTGAAGCTCTTGGAGTCGGCACACTTTCATACATATTTCATGAATGCTTGTAAGACTATTCTTTCATTGTTTGAAGTGTGCTTATGTTTCCACATACTAATTAAAATGAACTATTTCGATGGCTTTAGTATGCATCTTTGAAGTGTGCATCTTTTGCTTTCATTATTTTTATTTATTTGTGAACTATTTTGTAGGATTATTAATTATTCTTTGAGATATATGTGTGTTTATTTATTAGGATACTACTATTATTTTTCTCTTAAAGACTCACTTTTCCTTCCATTCCATGAAAGAACCATTATACACTTTGCAATTAAATACATAACAAGGCTAACTTACTTATTTATCTCGAAATAATATGCATTGCTCTTGTGTCATTTATTGCAACCAAGGCAAATCTTTAAGATTATGGAAATTGTACTTATTTTCAGGTTGGGGCTCCTACTAGAAATGGTGTAAGGTTTAATTGGGACTTCATATCGAGGAGACACTCTAATTGTTGGCGGGATCCAACACTGTCAACACAATGGTTGATCGTTCTACCCTTTTGACATCAATGGAAAAGAATGTTAACTACTCCCCCTAAAGGGATATAACAAGTTTTTATTTTAATTGTTGTTGAAACTTAAATCAATTGATACCAATGCAAGGAAACTCAAGGAGAAGATATGAGACATGAAAATTTTCCATTTCACTCCTTGGATTGCACTCTTCTCCCCCTAAACTTGTACTACTCTTGTTGATCTTAAAGCTCCCCTTGAGCATGGTCTATTTTCTTCTTTCTAACCATAAAACTATCCTTGGACATATTTGGACAGTTTCCCACTTTTTTGGTGAAGAACGCTAGTGAGGAGATGAGTGAGGCATCACTCCCAAATTTTACCTCAAGTACTCAAAGGGATCTTGGCAAAGAGTATTGGTGAAGATATTATCAACTTGTTATTTTTTGGATATGTAATCCAACCTCACAATCTAATCAACCACATATTCTCTGAGAAAATGGTATTTGATGGACATATTCTTGGTTTTTTAGTTTTTAGTGAAGAATAGGATTCTTGGATATACTGATAGTACCTTTCTTATCACATATAATGGGAATGGGTTCATCATAAGTTAACTTCATGTCTTGTAATGTTTTCTTCACCCAAAAAATCTGTGTGTAACTTGTTGCACATGCTATGTACTTGGCTTCACCATTAGAAAGTGAGATAGAAGTTTTATTTTTGCTCAAGAAAGCCACCAAAGTATTTCGTAGGAAGAAAGCACCACCACTTGTGCTTTTCTCATTATCAACACTTCCAACCCAATCAACATATAAGTATGTAGTGAAAGAGAACTTTTGTCCCTTTGGATACCATAGACCAAAGTCCATTGTGGCTCTTAAATACCTAAAAAATTCCTTGGAAGCTAAGAGATGGATTTGTTTGGGTGATGATTGGTACCTTACAACTACAACAACAACTTGCATAATTCGTAGCGTTGAGGATATTAGGTATAATAGGTTATGAACCATTGATATTAACATTGTTTGATTTACTTCTGGTGATCATCATCTTTGTTGAGTTTACATCTAGTGACCATAGGAGTACTAATAAAATAACATTATTCCATCCCAAATTTCTTTAAAGTTTCCTTGAGGTACTTGCCTTGGGAAATAAACATGCATTTTTCTAATCGTGTAATTTGAAAACTAAGGAATAATGGGAGTTCCCCAAGCATAGGCATCTCAAATTCAACTTCAATTTCAACTGCAAACTTTTTGCTAATTAAATCTGCATTACTACCAAAAGGGATGTCATCAACATAAACAATAATAACTAAAATATTATCATTTTCAAATTTGATACACATATTACAATCAATTGTCGCTCTTTTGATGCCTTGTTGTTGTATGTGTTTGTCTAATATTGAATACCATTCCCTGGGTGCTTTCTGTAGTACATGCAATGCTTTTTCAACCTACACATTTCCTCAAGATTGTCTGATAACTAAAAACCTTCTTCAAGCTCACCATTCAAGAATATTGATTTTACATCCATTTGATAAAATTTGAAATTTTTATGATAGGAAAATGCTAGAAACATTCTAACTGCCTCTAATCTTGCTACAGGAGAAAAAGTTTCTTCAAAATCTATTCCTTCAACCTAAGCATAGCCTTTGCATATTAAACTAGCCTTATTTCAAAAAAAATCCATCCTCATTTATTTTATTTCTAAAGACCCATTTTGTACCAATGATATCTTTATTAATTGGTCTTGGAACTAATTCCCACGTTTGATTTTTCTCAATTTGATTTAATTCCTCTTTCATGGATTTTATCCAATGTTTATCCTAACTATTCTAAGAAAACATTTGAGCTCGATCATGGACAACATAGCAATATGTGCTTGACCATTATCCTAACTATCCTAAGAAAACATTTGAGCTCGATCATGGACAACATAGCAATATGTGCTTGACCATGGTTATTTATTAATATTCTTTGAGTTTGGACTCCTACAATCTGATATGTAGGGTGATACTTTTGTACATGCCTTAAAGAAGTTTTTAGGTGAGTGCATACTTCATATCCTTATTCTTCTTATTCTCTTAGTACTTCGAGATGATCATCTTCATCTTCAATATTGGTTTGATAAGGCAGGATGATATGTCTTGGATGATTTGTTTTGAGAGATAAATTTGCATCCACTCTTACATCAATGTTGTCTACAATCTTGCATAATCTTTTATTATAGCATCTATAGGTTTTTCTCCTATTTGAATGTCCTAAAAGTATCCCTACATAAGCTCTAGAATCAAACTAAACCAAATTTTCATCATTATTCTTGATGTAACACTTGTTGTCAAAGACTTTGAAATGCTTTATTGAGGTTGGTTTTACATACCATAATTCATATTGTGTCTTTTCTTTATTTGGAAGGAGGTGTGCTTTATTTAAAATATGGACTATTGTATGAACAACTTCAACTCAAAAAGTATTTGGTAGATTTATTTCATCAAAAAATTCTCTTTCCATTTTCTACACTCATCTATTTTTTCTTCAAGCCACACCATTTTGTTATGGGGTGTTTGCAATTGTGAATTGTCTTCTTATTCCATGTTCCTCACAAAAAATTTCAAATTAATTTGAAGTAAACTCCCCACCCCTATCTAACCTTAAACAAATTAATTATGATAAGTTTGGTTTTTAGCGAGGGATGTGAAGGCTTTAAACATTTCAAATGCTTCAAATTTCTCCTTTAAAACAATAACTCAAATAATCCTAGTATAATCATCAGTAATCAACATAAAGTATCAGTCACCACTCATGGTTTCAACTCTTGAAGGTCCACATAAGTTTTTATGAACTAGTTGTAGAGGCCTGGTAGATGAGTTTTCTTTAGTCTTGAAGGGCACTCAAATTTCCTTTCCAATTTGGCATGATTTACAAACGACATTGCTTAGCTTTGAGATGTTTGGCAAGTCCCTTAAAGGTTTCTTTCTATTGAGCTTCACTATATGATCAAAGTTTAAGTGTCCCAACCTTCTATGTCATAACTAGCTCTCATTAAGCTTCCCCAAACATCATTTTTCATTTCTCTCATTTAATATGTACATGTTTCTTGGTGTTCTCATAGCCTTTGCTACTACTTTATCCAAATCTTTTATCTTTATTTCACGACATTTGGAATGAAAAGTGACATCATACCCTTGGTCACATAGTTGACTCACACTCAACAAGTTATGTTTGAGTCCATCCACAAAGAGAAAATTTGAGCCCTGCCTTTCCCATTGTCCAAGCTAACTATGTCTTTGCCCATGATCTTTCCTAGAGCATCATTCCCATAAGTAACATTGCCTACTTTATCTTCTCTTAGTGACAAAAATTTACTTCTATCTCCAGCCATATGTTTGGAGCATCCACTGTCCACATACCAATCACTACCTTGGTTTGGGGCATATAAGACAATCCCACATTCCTCTTTCTTTTGTTTCCTTTTCTTCTTCCATATTTTGAGTCCTTGTGCTTGCCTAATCTGAGGGGATGATCTATGTTTCTTTGTTATAAACTTATCTTCTTTATGTTTGTAGTTATGACAATTATAGTATTAAATATAATCAAATAAAGAAGAAAAATGGTTGTCTCTGATATAATTTCTATATGGATTCGCAAATATGATATCATTGTTTGAATGAAAATATTTATTTCTTTTATTTATGATTTGATTATTTCCAAGGTATGCTCTACAATTTACATCCATATGTCAAAAAATTGTACATGAATAATAGTAACCATAGATTCATATATTTTGATATTTGGGAGCAATTTTCCTTTGAGGATATAATTTGTTGATTCTTTGATGGCTTCCTCTTTGAGGGAAATGAGGTCTTTGTTGATTTCTTGCTTTTCTAGCTTGATCTTTGTGGCTATTTGAATTGTTGTAGCTTGCACACAATTATTGTTGTTAGTTTTTATTGGTGTCTCATATTACCTTGTTGCTATGTTCTTCTCTTTGTTGTTCTTGTTTGTTGTTATTTCCTTGGGTTATATTTCTATTATATCCATTTAGTGGTTTAATGACGTTGATTTGTTCTTTATCTTCAGATTTCTTTGTGCTTATCTCTCCTTAATAAACCAAATCAGTCTTGATGAGAGGAGATATTTGAATACTAAGAATTTCATCTAATTTTTCAGATCCTTTAATTTACATTAATTTTGGTTTAGATGAGAATTGGTTTTTTCTAATTCCTTGCTAAGGGAGACAATCTCTTCCTCTAGCTTTTCACATTCCTTTCCCTTCTCTTTTAGATGTAATAAAGTATCTTCAATCTTCTTTTCTTCATCCAATTCTACTTTTAGAAGAAGAAATGATGGATCCTCATATTTGTGCTCCTCTTATGTTGACGTCACTTTTGTCAATGTTTAATTTTTCAGGCTTGACTAGATCTCTCGCCTCACAACATTCTTGCAATCTACATCGTTGCACCCTCTAACATTTTCGTCTACTTTGCCTCCTAGTCTTGTTTGTGTTAATCTGGATGGCCTATCATGTAGATTGCACATGAGTTTGAAGCAAAAGAGAAAACACCGCCCTTTCTTAAACCTATAAAAAAGGACTTGGTCTCCTTCCTTAAAAGAGGCTACGTCAAGTTGAAATTTCAAAACATCTTCAAGGTTATTTGCATTAGTGTAAAACTTATTTCAAAACATCTTCAAGGTTATTTGCATTAGTGTAAAACTTTTGTTATAAAAGTTGGTTATCTCCCTCACCAATCTCTAATGCATCTTTGTGTATTATAAATTTCAATATATACTCACTCCACATGATATATCTTATTTTCATGCCTTATAGTAAAAAAAATATAGCTTCTTTGTGTATTATAAAGTTCAGTGTATACTCAGTGCACATGATATATCTCATGTTCATGCCTTACAATAAAAAAAGTATAGCTTCTCTCTCGGAACCTTTGGTGTCCTCGGTTCATTATTATAAAAGGTGAATATGTATTATGAAAGCTGCGGGGTCATACACCAAGCGGTCATTCGGGTCAAGGTCCTATGAGGAGGGGTTAAAATGTTTTTTTTGAAAAAACATGTCTCTCTTACAAGAGTAGTTTACGCTATTCTGGAAATTTGACTTACGTCCATGAACACGGGCCTATATGCGTACAAATAGATTCATAATCCAACACGACCATAAGCGCGCTGCCATCATCGACTCAAAGGGCTATGGATAGTGGTATTTTTATAGTGGATTTGACTTGTTCATGGTCCATGTGGGATTTATGCCTTCAAATGTTTTGTTTCCTATAAACATAAATTCAAAGTGGTATTTTTATAGTGCATTTACTTGTTCACGGTCCACGTGGGATTTATGCCTTCAAATGTTTTGTTTTCAAAAAACATAAATTTAAAGGGTTAGAGATAGTGGTATTTTTATAGTGGATTTGACTCACTCAAGGTCCATGTGGGATTTAATGCCTTTAAATGTTTTGTTTTAAAAAACCAAAAATTCAAGGATCCATGATCCAAGCATTTGAACATGTAACTTAACACACAGAGTCCATCATATGGACATTATTATCATCAGATAAAGAGGGCATCGACAGTGATATGTCTACCATACGTTACACCTGCGTGCGGGTATATGTGGGACTTACGATAACCAACAAGCAGTGTGTCTTTCACATGATTTTGACGTTGATTGGGATATTTATTTGGCACAATTTTACCATCACTTGGGTGATATCATTAGATGAGGATATGAATCGTTAGCCTTTCAATGAATTTGGATACGGATAAAAAACTATCCAATCTCCAAAACTATAAATGAATATGAAAGAATGACTACACTGAGACTAAAATAAACTGGACAAATTAAAACTTAACTAGGACACTTGGATGGATGGTTTTGACACCTAGCAAGTGGTTGGAACTAGATTCTACAACACTCCCCCTTAATTACAACCACATAGAAATTTAATTAATATGCATGTTGGTCTATGTCTCAGCTAGGCTTACAATTTAAAAAATTGACTTCAACTAGATTTACTTTTATTCTTCTCTTTTTTTAGATCCTATAGCCTCTAAATTATTTGAGCCTTTTCTTCTTGTTGTATCCTTCAAACCTTAGTTTCTTCATTTGCTAGTGTAGGTCGTCTATAGTTACAGGTTGTCTAAGCATGTTTTGGACTTCTTAAAAAATTGGTTTGTATGTGGACTGTTGCCACATGTTATCTTTTGTTGTGTTCTTCTCATCATCAATTTGTTGCAACATAAGGCCATAATACAATTTCATCTCTTCAGGACTCCAATTCCTGAAAATTTCATTAATTTATTCATCATCCAAGTTGTCTTCAAGGTTCATTGTTGCAAATTCTATGCAAACCTCATCTAGACATGGTGTTGTAATCCATGCTTCAAGGAAACTTAATTCTTCTTCATAATTTTCCTATTTACCTACACATTGGAAATAAACGGTAAGTGTAAAAGGCTTTGGAGAACCATATTGGTTATGTTCCTTCTGCTCTATAATGAGAGCTTTCCCCTATTGCACTTCCAACTTTGCTTCTGCCTCTATCTCTATTTTATCTTTGTGGGCCTCCTTCTTTGCTTCTGCCTCAATCTCCTTCTCTATCTATGTCTCTCTTCTTTTTCTCTATGATGAAGATAAGTTGTCTTCCACTTGGTTTTTAGATTCAAGTGGGATTGTCTCGCCAAATAGCATCATGTCAATATGATGTTTTTGTTGCATCATCTGCAAGCATTCATCTTTAATCAACAAATCTTCATCAAAGTTTACATCAACAATATTAATTGCTAGATTCACCATAGCATGGACTGCTCCAATGGCAGCTTCACTGTCATCAGCAAGTTCTTTTATTGGATTCACCAAATTGTCATCAACAATCTCTATTGCCGGATTCACCATATTGTCATCAACAAGCTAAATAATGTCATTTGTGATGGCTATGATGAACAAAGGTCGAATCATGATGTTGATGATAGCTTCCTAGACGTGCATGATGAGTTTTTATTTGGGGATATTGTTAGAGAGGATTTTACCTTCGGTCTTGGGGATTCCTTGTCAGTCCATTTGATTTAACTTTTGCGTTTGAAGTGTCTAAGATACTTTGTAATCTGAATGATGTTCAGGATCACATTGAATTTCTTAATATAAACCTTGGGCATATCATGGATGAATCCTTTTGTCTTTCCAGTGTATGTGAATGTAAGAACAAACTTGTTGGCTAACACATCATGTAAGATGACCAACAATATTCTTGGCTTCTTGTTAAACCATTGTTACCACAACCCATGTTTTTCGGTTGGCAGGACAATTGTCCTTGCCTAATTTTTACCCAACAAGACATAAACCTTGCGTGCAAGAATCATGACTCTTTTGTTTACATCGAGTTTCATCCCATGTGAATATTATGTCTTAAAGTCTTTACTTTATACATAAATAAGCCCTTTTTAAAAATAAAAATAATAACACACAAAGACATAAAAAAATGGTTTCTTTGCTTTCTATGTTTTTTAGCCTTGCTTTCATTCTAGTTAGGATTTTTTCTTTCTTTTGCCTTTGTTTTTGTTATGGTTTTTCCTTATGATTTTCCATTTGGTGCTTTTTTTTGTATTTCTCAATCATTAGTTGGCTCTGTTTCCTTTCTCCCCATTCGCTTTGGTCATCACGAGGTTGAAGGTATCCTAGCTGATTTTAAACAAGTCAAAGTGAGAAGAGAAAATAGTATGCATAATTTAGCATTGATGTATTGGTGTTTGATGAGAGCCGAAGATGCAGGAAAACCTTAAATCTCTCCCATGCTCATCCTTACAAAGCATGTTTAATCTAACTTTGGCTTGCTTACATGGAAGCTCCTACCTGAAGGAAATCGTCGTCTTTCTTTTCGGCTTCTTTTCCTTCCCCTTCTTTCTTTTCATTCTTGCATGTAATGGCTAGCCCATGTGTAGACTACTGAAGATGTGTCTTCTTCTGTAGTGGTGACATTTTTGTTCTCCTTCATGACATCTTACATTTTGACCAACTTACTCCATCTTTCCTACTTTCTTGGCTCCCTAGTTCCATGAATTCCTTTCTTACGCACTACTGTAAGCAATGTGATTTGTTGGTTGGTAGATGATGATGACACTTTAATCAATGTTTAACTATTCAAGCTCGACTAGATCTCTCACCTCACCAAATTCTTGCAATCTACATCGACGCACCCTGTAACGTTTTCATCCACTTTGTCTCCTAGTCCTATTTGTTTTGCATGGCCTATCATGTAGATTACTCATGAATTTCAAGCAAAAAAGAAAAAGGAACCCCCATTTTCCTAAACCTACAAAAAGGAACTTGGTCTCCTTCCTTAAAAGAGGTTACATCAAGCTGAATTTTCAAAATATCTTCAAATTTATTTACATTAGTGTACATATTTTTTTATAAAAATCGGTTCTCTCCCTCATCAATCTCTTGTCCCCCTTTGTGTATTATAAATTTCAATGTAAACTCACTCTGCATTATATATCTTACGTTCATTCCCTATAATACAAATATTTATAGCTTATTTCTTGAACCCTTTGGTTCCCATGAGTCACTATTAAAAAAGGAGAATGTGTATTATGAAACTCGTTGGGTCCTACACCTGTAGTCATTTGGATCAAGGTCCTCCTAGTGAGAAGCGGTTAAAAATTTGTTTAAAAACAAATAAAACAACATAGTGGAAAAAACATGTTCCTTCAAGACTTTGATATTACAATCATAATTTATGTTAGTATAAAAATTTGACTTATGTCCATGAACACCAGCTTATATGTGCTCAAGTAGTTGTTCCAAGACCCCGCACAACCATAAGTGTGTTTCCATCATCAACTCAAAGGGGAAGAGACAGTGGTATTTTTATAGTGGATTTGACTTGGCCATGGTCCATGTGGGATTTATGCCTTCAAATGTTTAACCAAAAAAAGAAAAGATACTAAAGCATCCACGATCTCAGTTTTATATATCTATGTGATAATGCGAGTCAATAGACACCAAGACTAGCATATGCATTTTATTATTATCATATAAAGAGGGCATCAACGATGATGTATTTACCATAGGAAAGTAGAAATTCCCTGTAGATTCAAATTGCTTATGTGATTTTCTAAAACAAAAGACTTGAATCTACTCTACTCATCAGCAAAAACAATTATTTGATCGAGAAATTACAAACCATAACAGAGAAAGAATTCAATCAACACATTACACAATGATTTCCTATGGAAAACCACAATTAAAACCCCCTACTATCTGTATATTGCATTAGTCAAAAAATATGAGAAGATTACAATGATTTTCTTAAGTCCGAGCAACCTTTGCACTATCTCTATTTGTCTCATTTCTTCCTAGACAAGCCTGCGCCAATACTTAACCAATTTTCTGCTTGCACAAGTCCCTATTTCCTTACATTGTTTCCTTGGGAATTAGCCCCTATTAATTAGGGAAATTCCTCAATTGGAATTGTGTGATCCTCGTAGGCCTTCCTCTCACTGCATGCACCATCTGTACAATTTGGATGATTAGACAACTAATAGAACACTGCCCTTGAAATCCAATATCAATTGGGTAACTCTTAGATCTGACATGCATGAGTTATTTATGAGTGAATCATCAATTAACTGGTTGAACACATGAAGCAACACCCCACTTTCTGAGCCCCTACTAGTTCCTCCATCAGTTGGAGCTAGTTTAATTGACTTTAACTTAGTTAAACTAAATTAATTAATTACAACTCAAAATAAACTCAACCAGGGCTCATATAAAGTAGGAGACACTCTACATGACTCAAGTT
Source organism: Pinus taeda (assembly GCA_000404065.3). Lineage (NCBI taxonomy): Eukaryota > Viridiplantae > Streptophyta > Pinopsida > Pinales > Pinaceae > Pinus > Pinus taeda. The sequence goes on along the minus strand of APFE031079292.1, from coordinate 9,202 downwards.
AGACCCTCAAGTTGAATTAACTGAGCCAACTAAGTCAAATTAACTTAGCTAACTCGTACAAGTTGTCTTGTGATGTGAAATTACAATTTTATTCCTAATTTAATTCAAGGGCAAAATTAAATCAAAATTTTCTTGTTGCATTTTCAACAAGGAAAATGCTAGAAACATTCTAATTGTCTCTAATCTTGCTACAAGAGAAAAAATTTCTTCAAAATCTATTCCTTCAACCTGAGCATAGCCTTTGCATACTAAACTAGTATTATTTCGAGCAAGTTGTCCATCCTCATTTATTTTATTTGTAAACACCCATTTTGTACCAATGATATCCTTATTCATTGTTCTTGGAACTAGTTCCCACATTTGATTTTCTTGATTTGATTTAATTCCTCTTTCATGGCTTTTATCCAATGTTTATCCTAACTATCCTAAGAAAAATATTTGAGCTCAATCCTGGACAACATAGAAATATGTGCTTGATAGGGGTTATTTATTAATCTTCTATGAGTTTGGACTCCTACTTTCATATTACCAACAATATGATATGTAGGGTGATACTTTTGCACATATCTTAAAGGAGTTTTTGGGTGAGTGCACACTTCCTATCCCTCTTCTTCTTCTTCTCTTGGTTCTTCAAGATGTTTATCTTCATCTTCACTATTGGTTTGATAAGGCAAGATGATATGTCTTGGATGATTTGTTTTGAGAGATAAATTTGCATCCACTCGTACACCAATGTTGTCTACAATCTTGCATAAACTTTTATTGTAACATCTATAGCTTTTTCTTCTAGTTGAATATCCTAAAAATATCCCTTCATAAGCTCTAGAATCAAACTAAACCAAATTGTTATCATTATTCTTGATGTAACACTTGTTTTCAAAGGCTTTGAAATGCTTTATTGAGGTTGATTTTACATACCATAATTCATAGTGTGTCTTTTAATTGTTTGGAAGGAGGTGTTATTTATTTAAAATATGGACTATTGTATAAACAACTTTAGCTCAAAAAGTATTTGGCAGATTTATTTCATCAAACGTTGTTCTTGCCATTTGCTACACTCATCTATTTTTCCTTCAAGTCACACTATTTTGTTATGGGGTGTTTGCAATTGTGAATTGTCTTCTTATTCCACGTTCCTTGCAAAAAATTCAAATTAATTTGATGTAAAATCCACACCCCTATCTAAACTTAAACAATTATTTATGATAAGTGGATATAAAGGTTTTAAAATTTTCAAATGCTTCAAATTTCTCCTTTAAAACAACAACTCAAATAAGTCCGACATAATCATCAGTAATCAACATAAAGTATCACTCACCACTCATGGTTTCAGTTCTTGAAGGCCCGTGTAAGTTTGTATGAACTATTTGTAGAGGCCTAGTAGATGAGTTTTCTTTAGTCTTGACGGGCACTCAAACTTCCTTGCCAATTTGGCATGATTTACAAATTTTATTTCTTAGCTTTGAAATGTTTAGCAAGTCCCTTAAAGGTTTCTTTCTATTGAGCTTCACTATATGATCAAATTTTAAGTGTCCCAACCTTCTATGTCATAACTATCTCTCATTAAGCTTCCTCGAACATCATTTTTCATTTCTCTCATTTAGTATGTACATGTTTCTTGGTGTTCTCATAGCCTTTGCTACTACTTTATCCAAATATTTTATCTTTATTTCACACCCTTTAGAATGAAAAGTGACATCATACCCTTGGTCACATAGTTGACTCACACTCAACAAGCTATGTCTGAGTCCATCACAAAGAGAAAATTTTGAGCCTTACCTTTTCCATTGTCCAAGCTAATTGTGTCTTTGCACGTTATCTTTCCTGGAGCATCATTCCCATAAGTAACATTTCCTACTTTATCTTCTCTTATTGACAAAAATTTGCTCCTATCTCGAGTCATATGTTTGGAGCATCCATTGTCCACATACCAATGGTTGCCTCGGTTTTGAGCATATAAGACAATCCCACATTCCTCTTTCTTGTTTTGCCTTTTATTCTTCCATATTTTGAGTCCTTGTGCTTACCTTATGTGAGGGGATGGTCTATGTTTCTTGGATATACAATTAGCTTCTTTATGTTAGTAGTTATGAGAATTATAGTATTAAATATAATCAAATAAAGAAGAAAAATGAGTGTTGTCTTTGATATCATTTCTATATGGATTTACAAATATGTTATTGTTGTTTTACTGAAAATATTTATTTCTTTTATTTATGTTCTGAATTATTTCCAAGGTATGTTCTACGTTTCACAACCATATGTCCAAAATTTGTACATGAATAACAATAACCATAGAATATATTTTGGTATTTGGGAGCAATTTTCCTTTTAGGACATAATTTGTTGCTTCTTTGATGGCTTCCTTTTTTAGGGAAATGAGGTCTTTGTTGATTTCTTACTTTTCTAGCTTGATCTTTGTGGTTGCTTGAATTTTTGTAGTTTGCACACCTTTATTGTTGTTGGTTTTTATTGGTGTCTCATATTACCTTGTTGCCATGTTCTTCTCTTTGTTGCTCTTGTTTAATGTTATTTGCTTGGGTTATATTGCTATTACATCCATTTAGTGCTTCAATGAAGCTGATTTGTTCTTTATCTTCAGATTTCTTTGTGCTTGTCTCTCCTTCATAACCCAAACCAGTCTTGATGAGAGGAGATCTTTGAATACTAAGAATTTCATCTAATTTTTCAGAGCCTTTAATGCACTTTAATTTTTGGTTTAGATGAGAATTGGTTTTTATATAATTCCTTTCTAAGGGAGAACATCTCTTCCTCTAACTTTTCACACTCATTTCCCTTCTCTTTTAGATGTTGTAATAAAGTATCTTCAGTGTTCTTTTCTTCCTCCAATTCTAGTTTTAGAAGAAGAAGTGATGGATCCTAAGATTTTTTCTCTTTTCTTATGTTGACGACAATTTTGTCAATGTTTGATTATTCATGCTCGACTAGATCTCTCGCCTCATCGCATTCTTGCAATATACATAGCTGCAAACTCTAACGTTTTCACTTGCTTTGTCTCCTAGTGTTGTTTGTGTAAATTTGGCATGGCCTGTCATGTAGATTGCACATGAGTTTGAAGCAAAAAAAAAAGGACCCCTTTTTTCCTAAAACTACAGAAAGGAACTTGGTCTCCTTCCTTAAAAGAGGCTACATCAAGTTGAAATTTCAAATTTTCTTCAATTTTCTTTTCATTAGTGTACAACTTTTGTTATAAAAAATGGCTCTCTCCCTCACCAAGCTTTCAAGGTTCTTTTCATTAGTGTACAACTTTTGTTATAAAAATTGGTTGTCTCACTCACCAAGCTCTGAGCCCCCTTTGTGTATTATAAACTTCAATGTATACTCACTCCATGTGATATATCTTATGTTCATGCTTTATTGAGCCGTGACGCTCATTCTAGAGTCTAGAGCCTAGTATGAGAGGATGTGTAAGTTTGTTCATCTGTCTGTGCCCCTTTAAAATAAAAATTTATGTTCTAAATAGAAAAATAATATTGGCTATAATTAAAAAAAGATGAATATGTTGTAAAGTAATTAGAAGTAAAAAAAAAATGTGTGAATCAATGTTTAAATCTTATAGTTGTAAAAAATATTTCAACAAGAAATTTAAATTAATTATTTGAAGACCTATATTAACTAATTTATGTCATCTATGTCAATATCAACTTTATATATATCTATATATAGAAGAAAAAAAAATTATGATTATAATTTTTATTTGGTTCCTATATATACTATATTTAGCATCCAAAATACAATTTAAACAATGAAAAATAACACATTGTATTTTGCACTTTAAAAAAGTTTGCTAGTGAATAAATTTGATCCCCGTGAATTTATGAAACCTGCGAATATGTATTATTGACACCTGCGAATATGTAATATGAAACTGATCATTGTCGTCCTTGTAAGGACCTGCGGTTCTTATTGCGACCTCCGGCACAAGGTGTGACTCGTTTGGCAAAGGAGCGAGTTGGAAAACATAATCAAAGGCAGCTCTACAACCAAATGCGTAAGGAGACAAGTTATAATGCGCATAGAGGATGGAGCGAAGATGGTTTATATGGTGAATGAAGGTAGGCATTCATCCTTAACAAGTTGATGGTGGAATTGGAGCGTTGGTCAATGGGCCGACCAATTGCAAAGACATACAAAGGGCGTCGGTTAGCTTGAAATAGGGGTCAGCCAAGGGATGGCACGACCGTTCCACAAGCCTATATATTGAACGCATTGTGGAGGCATTTGAATCATTCGAACTCAAGTATTTGATCAAGGAATGTGAAGGAGCCTGCGGTGATAAGGAAGAAGTACGAAGACATGTTGGGAGGTTGAGCGGAGGCGCAGGTCTATGCACCCGCTCACGAGCAAAGCCACACGGTGACATCGCACAGGTTTCTATTATCAGGTAAAGGTGTGGGCAAGGTCGCCCATCGTTTGGAAGAGCGCGGGTAAGCCCCGTATGAAGGCGCCCGCCGGGCAAAGGCAAACGACACGGTTGTGACTTGGACGAGAACGCCCATCGTTCGGTTGGTGAACATGGGTAACTCGTGGGTGAAGGCACTGGTTGTTTGGTGAACGAGTGACTCGGGTGAGTCGCCCGTCATGCACGAAAATACAAGGTGAACAAATTTCGGTTGAGGAGTGCGGTTGGCGATCCGGTGTGAGGGCACGCCCGCCCAACTCAGGCAAGGAATTGGTTGGCACACGAAGGTGTGGCCTTGATGTAAAATTAGCTAAGTATGAAACTTGGTGTTTCCAAGTATACTTGTAAAGCTTTGTAATATTGAAGATTGTATAATATATTGTATTCGAGCAGACTCATTGCTCAGGGAGTTGCCCCTCCCTTTATACTGTGCAATTGTGTTCTCTTGTATAATTGGTGATGATAATGAATGTGTATGGGTGTTCATTGGTATAAAGGAAACCTAATAATTACTTGGTTGAGAAACACAAACTAAGTAGGACATATGGTTACATAAGTACTGGTGAAAAGAAAGTGTTTGGTGGTGACGCACCTTGCCAAAAGCGGTTGAAAAACTACCACCGGCCTGGGGACGTGACAGTTGGTATTAGAGCAAGGTTGCTCGTGACAATGGTATTGAAGCTAATTTAGGGTTGAAGAAGCATGACGGTTGTTGACAGTGGAAGCAGGTACTTGCAAGTGAAAGAAGTTGGTTTCACATACAAGTGGAATAAGGGCTGGCTCATGATTCCAGGGAACTTGGTGAAGCTGGTGAATGGTAAAACAGGTTTAGCAGAGGTGACGCTTAGTGCTTGGGCCATGCTGAATGACAAGGCATGGTAGGTTTGGAAGAATGCGAAGGGGAGCTCTTACTTACCTTATACAGGTTGAAGTGGATGAAAGAAGAGAACCCCCAAATTCAAAATAAGCTTGAAGTCTTGGAAAAGAATGTTGAAGATGAAGTTGCAGATTGTGCTAATAAGGAAGAGGAATCCGTGATGATTGAGGATGTTGCAGATGTGACAACGATGGAGGATGAACTTGAGATTGATCAAGTTGGACCAGGATCATGCAGTTTGTAGACATGGATGGATGAGGATACTCCCATGGCGGAACCTCGTGATGATGAAGTAAGTATTGATACTTGTGTCTCACTTGAGCATTTGGTAGATAAACTATATGTAGGGAAGAGCAAAGCCAGTTTGTAGATGCTAGGGAGGATCTTACCATGGATGTCTATGATAAGACCTTGTATGGAGAAGCAAGGATTGTCGATTGGTGCAGAACTTCTTGGGGTTGTTTGTGACCTTATGGTAGAAGGTACAAGGGCCCGTGACAAGAAAGGAACATGATGATCATTGCAGAGGATTGGGTCATGCTTTAGCCATATGGAGAATTGGCTAAGTGCCCAACATGACTCATGGACAGATTGGAGGAGGGCACACACTTGAGGTATGATGATACTTGGGTGGACTTCTCATGGTCCGACCAAGAGCAAGTCTTGGTGGAACCTTTAGTGGGGGAGCTATGATGGAAGGGACTCGTGATGATGATGATATGGTTGGGTGACCGAGTTCACTAGAACGAAGATTGTAGACTTAGATGAGGATGACCGATTGTTGTGATAGGTCTACCTAGTTGGACTACATGGGCAACTTAGTCATGGACATTAGGTTCGAGACATGGAGCATGGTAGTCTTATGTAGGGACATTATGCAGGAGCACTTGTAGATGTGTCACTTATGGGCATCCAATGAGGAGTGCCAAGGCAGGAATGTTGTGCAGGTGGATTTGCTAGTGTGACATGGAGGTGTTTTACTTATGAGCTGATGGAGAGGTTGTGCACTCTTGTACAATAGGCCCATGGACTTGGATGGATTTATGAGTAGAATATGGAGCATTCCTACTACATGGAGAGTTGAGGTATCTTGCAGAGACCTATGGGCTAAGACTTGTATGCTTGCTAGAGTGTTGGTTGGAGATGACTCAGGGAGCTCATGACGACATGAGATTGTTGTGACTTTTGGAGACTTCATATATGGTGGACTTGGAGGATCTGATGCATTAAGGAGCTGAGGTCAGATACTTTGACGCAGGATGGGGTGCATACTTTTGAGTACATGTATGGGTGTGGCTTGGAAGAGTGACTTGATGTGGAGGATCGATATGAGACACTTTGGAGTGATGGAGTTACGACGATGATGATGCCTTGGTGGCAACACTTGGGCATGGGTTGAGCCGAGACTCAACCACTTTAGACACATGGGAGTTGATTGATCTATGATCATGGGCAACACATGGAGAGATGAGACAGGTGCATACTTGTTTCTATGGCAGACTTGAGGGATGGCACATACAGATGTGATGGAGGTAGCTTTGTGGACCTGGATGTGGCACATCGAGAGTCGAAGTTTGATGAGATGATCTCTTCACTTTGAGGAGATGGATGTTTTGCAGATGGATGATGTTGGGATAGATGCGACTGATTTCATGCAGCACATAGACACCAAACATCATGGACAACATGTTGCAGATGAGATGAGGGCTACTTCATGGACCTGAGCATGGCTTACACTTATATGAAGATGGATTCTTGATCGAGTTGAGGATGTGTTAGGCCCCTATACTACTAGTGTAACCCCTTACTGTTATTAGTACAACCCACTTATTATATTGATGTACCTATGTAGTGCCCATATTGTTACTATTGTGCCCGATAGAAGCCCACTATTGTTATTAGTGTGCCCTTACATTATTATTGTTATGTAGGCTCTAATTATGTAATGACCCCTTAGACTCCTATATATGGAGATGAGGTCTCTTCATTTGTATCATCCAAGAATTTTTCATTCATGTAATGTAAAGGAGGTTTCCCCCTCGAAGAGGCTGAATTCTAAGGCATTGATCTATCTTTTCTATCTTTTCTTGAGTTGGTTCATAACATTTGGTATCAGAGCTTTGGATTCTAGGGTTTCGCTGCTCCAAACCGCTCATCGTGGAATTTTCACAATGACGTTTTTTCTACGACATTTCACAAGCTAAAAACAAAACCCATTTGAGAAGACATCGCGCTGAATCTTAGCTCCGAATTTTAGAGCGGCTTGCACTATATTTGCGGAGATATGATCTGAGGAAGTTGGTATTTTTGCAGACTCCTGAATTACATTCCAAATAGGTGACCTGGGGAAATCATCATAACTTTTTCTCTGAGCATTGGATTGAAGTTTCGTCAGAAGGTGTAGAAAGAGGACAGATTGTAGTTTCTTGTATAAATTTTTTAGAGCCAAAAGACGAAACAAGAACTCGTGGCACATCGTACAGGTTCGCCCTACTAAACTAGTCCATAATCAGGTCACTGTGGGAGATTTCTGATAACGCTTCCTTGGTGAATCCAAGTTGGATCAGACTAGTGGCATTGGAAAGAGGACATAGAGGGCTATGGCAGGACACAATTTCAGAACTGGATGATTTGAATGTACAACAATACATCAGAGGCAATATCGAGCTCCTACAAAGTGAAAAAAGGTGTGTAGATTCTTTTAAATTTTTGCTTAAGATTGGTTTGAAATTTATTTTGAAGGCATTCAAAGGGCATAGTAGAGCATTATTATCGGTAACTAATGCCCTAAGGAAAGAAAATGTAAACACCTAGTAATAAAACTAAAATCTCTAGCATGACTCATGAAGAAGAGGAAGAAATGCTACACGATATATCAAAATTACAAGAACAAGTGAACAAGTGTCACTTGCACAAAAAGCAACAAAATCTAAGATGGATGGTTTAAGGAAAGATGTAGAAGCTAAGATGGATGGTTTAAAGAAAGGTGTAGAAGCTAAGATGGATTCTTTAAAGAAGGGCGTAGAAGCTAAGATGGATGGCATGGAAGATAAGATGAATGGCATGGACGCTAAGATGAATGGCATGAACACTAAAATTGATGGCATGGATGATAAGATGGAAGAATTGACAATAAATATGAATAAGTTGCTACAAGGAATGGCTACTAATGGTGAAAAGGTACTAAAGGAAAGTCATGATGAGAACAAAAGAAATGTTAATCATGATTCCGTAGACTCTAATTTTGGATCGAAGACCCACCATATTCCAAAAATCGATATGAGAAAGTTTGATGGAAAGGATCCCACAACATGGATATTACAGATGGAGCAATTTTTCGATCTCAATAATGTGCAAAACACACAAAAGGTACGTATGGAAACTTTATAATTGGAACCAAATCAGTTTTTATGGTATCAATGGCTTTGCTCTCGTAAACAATTTATCACTTGGGCAATTTTTATGGAAGAATTGATAGCACATTATGAGGATACAAAAAGCAACGCTTTTTTTAGCCAATTGATAAGTCTCAAACAAAAGGGTTCAATAATGGAGCACATTGAGGAGTTCCAAAAATTGAACATAAGGGTAAAAGATATTCCAGAGGAGCAAAGGATTGATGTGTTCATAGGGTCTTTAAAGGATAATATCCAACATGATGTTCGCCTTTGGGAACCTGATTCATTAGAGAAGGCATTCAGGTTAGCAAGAAAAATGGAAAGCAAAATATGGCAACCAGGAAGCCTACCACTCACAACTATAAATATGGAAGTGTTGTTGCCCCTAGCCTTCCACAACCTATAAGGTTGACACCACAACAATTGGAAGAAAAAAGAGCAAAGGGCTTTGTTACAGTTGTGATAGCAAATACACTAAAGGTCATAAGTGTGTCGAGAAGAAAT
>APFE031079286.1:0-11362 GCA_000404065.3 Pinus taeda | reverse complement strand
CTCATACATAACCCTTCGGATTAAGGGGGGGAATGTTGGACACCTAATCCTAAAGGGTTAGCGTGGAAGCTGAATGGGCAAAGCAGTCCAAGAGACCTTGGGATGTGAATCCCAACGGTTACATAATGTACCATAAATATACATCATTTGTGAATAAAAATGTATTGCATGTTTTATCTTTACTATTTGTTTTCCCTCACCATGTCTGTTTAACAGTATCTACCCCAAGTCATTTCAAGTGTGTTGTTCCTTGACACCATATGTCCACAAGAAAAAAAAATATTGGCAAGCCAAGTCACTAATCTTCTATCCTCCATCATCTATTTTCCTTATAAGTTATTAAAACCATTTTGTTGGGGATTTGCTCTCCTTGCAATTCCTTGGTTGTGTGTGGTTGGAGACATCCCCTTTGAAATCAAATCCTGGAAAGTATACTAAAACCCTAGCAATCCTATATTCAAGAACCACCTTGAACCCTAATTGATCAATCTATTTACTAATTGTGGTAGAAGTAGAAGCCTTTGGGGGCTCTTGAGTTGGTTTGACCATGCCATTAGATCCTTGAGATCTATTAGAGACAACCCTCATTGAGCCAAAGGAGAGCTGGCCAAAAGCTAGAAGAGGGTTGGTGAGGTGACAGTGGACCCTCCTGTTGAGTACAATGGATCTCGCACTTGAGCTTTTGGACTTTATCTCAAAAAGTGCAAGAGTTTGTTGTAGCACACGGCTATAAAAAATCAATCAGAAAGCAGAAAGATTGACACACATGATAAAATGCTTCTTGTATGTTTTTTTCGGGAGACACATATATTGGACATCTTAGTTTGCATCTTCAGCGTCTTGGTTCAATCTTCAACATCATTATCCAATATTCTTCTTGGAGCTTCCATACTTTCACAAAGCAATTGTTAGGTAGTCAATTCTAACAAACTCTACACTGACATATTGAGTTGACTAGGCTCAATATGTTGTTTTTTAAATCAAACCCCAAGAAATTTCAAGGACACATATCACTTCTCCCATGATCTTTCTTTCTTTGATACCCTTACCATATGTAGAAATTTAGATCAGTGCTTCTAGATCCCAATTGAGTCGCATGTTCACATCATCAATATTAATGGCACCTATTACCCTACCAGCTATATGCAATTAACATTCATGAGCCCACCTATTCTTGTACAAATCTTTCATTAAACAACTCCTCAATGATATATTGATGAGGACTTTACGAATCCAAACCGCTCCAGATGCATGACCACCAGGTTGCCGGAGTAAAGCCGTGTGCATGAAGCTCTCCAAGGTGGCCTCCTGGTTCCTAAGGTATCCCTTCATCATGTTGTTGTAGATTGAGGTTTCTCTTTCACAAAAAAGTGCTCCTAGAGTTGCCGTAGGCTTGCTTAGTCCAATCTTCGTTTCATTCTTACTGCGGCTCCACCAACTTTCCCAATGAAAAGATGTTGGGATTACTTCAAAACCCACGGCTAATACGGATTCATATAGAAACTCAAAACGTTCCTTTCTGCGACAAGACCGGCCCGTTCCTGCAATTGATGGAACCCATTCTGTTCAAGTTCATCCCAAACCTATCTTTTTAATTCTTTCAATTTCTTCTGCTTGGCTTCGTGTTTTTGTTCAGCTTTCAATACATTTTCAATGTTGCAGAGGCTCTCGGTGTGCCACTCTTTCTTGTTGCCATCGGATCTTTCCAGGTTCCACTCCTTGCCTTTATTTCGATTTCGACGAGTCATTCATGTTTATTATTTCATCTTCTATCACGTCAAATAGGTTCAAGGACAGGGCTGCATTGGCATCACAGACAATCATATCCACCTCTTCCATAACACATATCAACCGATTAGATCCACTCTTCGACAGCCTCTCGGTACAGTGAAGAGTGAACCGATTAAATCCACTCTTCATTGTACCGAGAGACAGTATCACATCAAATAGGTTCAAGGACAGGGCTGCATTGGCATCACAGACAATCATATCCACCTCTTCCATAACAGATATCAACCGATTAGATCCACTCTTCGACAGCCTCTCGGTACAGTGAAGAGTGAACCGATTAAATCCACTCTTCTTCATTGTACCGAGAGACAGCCCAGTATGATGTGTAATTTTGTGGGTTGGTCATCAAAATTACTAAAATATTTTTTTTTTAAATCTACAAAAATTAAATAACTATACAAAGCATTTAAATAATGTTTACTCATAAAAAAAAGTGAAAAAACTAAATCCATCTCGCCTCATGTTACATCTGTATTTCTATATTGATTTAATTTTGTTCAGCACCACAGCATTCCAAGCGATACTTCTTTGAGCATACCATTCTAAACAAGCTCCCAATGAATAATACTGTGAGAAGCTACACAACCTCCACAATTGTAACGTAGATATTAGGAAATGAAGGACAAATAAACCATAATGCTATAGACAAATCATAGCAAACCTTAATGCGATAGACAAATCATAAACTACAGACAAGCAGTAGCAACACTCCCAAAAATTAGTCTACTCTCTGTACACTAATCCTATACGTACAAAGACGGACCTCTCTGAGAGAGAGTCAGGCTTGTAACAATTTTGATATTAAAGAAATAGGAGAGTAAACATCGTTTCCGCACACACTTCTACTATATTTGTATGCTAATTTTTTTTTTCATGTGACAAAGTATTTTGCTGGAGTCGCAAGAGTCATTCAAGAACAAGATTCAAAATCATTACAACAATATATTTATAACGTTATTTGTGAGAATGGACTTAAATAAAAAAGATAAAAATCATTCTTCCCAACCACCCAAGACAAACCCTATTAACCATGTCTATAATTACCACTATGCCCGCCTTCAAGCACTTGCACTTGTTAACGTTCTCCGCCCTTTGTGTGAGTTTCCTCAAAAACCATTGCTATTGGGATATGCAATTTCTCCTTGGTCCTCTGGCCTTCGCAGGTTTTGAAAAACAGGCGGGAGAATAAGTAAATGAGGGGACACATTACTTGCAATGAGTGAGGCACAATGAATAACATATTCCATTAAACGAATGTTCCAGCAGTACAATCACACACCCACTCGATGGCTCGAGTTACATCTTCATGGTATTCTCTGTAATAAGGTTGTCCAACCACCTAGCTGATAACAATAGATTGAATTTATACTGTGTATGCGGTGCATTGAATCTAGATACTAAATCAAAACCAGTGCAATGAAGCTACACAACCTCCAGTTTCCTGAGCTTCTCAACCTCGAGGTGCTTATCAAACCCCAATGGGTTTTGGCTAGTAGAATAACACTGTTAGAAAACCTTATAACTGCCACATTAGACACATACAGCCTAAATGGACGATAAGAAAATTCAGATAAAATTCTAATGTACATTTAAAGAAGGATAAATGTGTGCAATACTTACAATGGTTAAAAGCGTTTATTGAATGCAGTTATCGAAAATGGGGAAAACTGGAGTGTTGGCCAGCGGCAGCTGGTGTGCCTTGGACGAGCCCTGCTCAAACGAAGTCGCATCCTGGTGCTTGACGAAGCTACAGCTTCTGTGGACACTGCAACCGACGGTGTTATACAGCGTGTAATTCGTTCAGAGTTTGCAGATTGCACTGTCATCACCGTGGCTCACAGAATACATTCTGTAATTGACAGCGATCTGGTTCTGGTACTCAGCGAAGGTAATTGAGTTAGTTTAATATGCTTGTTTTTTGGCCTTATATGCATTTTTTTGCATACCCAATTGAGATCCAGGGCGGGCCTCATGGCACTGATCAAGATCTATTGTAGCTAATGGTACTTGTTGCTTCAACAGGAAGAATTCTGGAATATGACAGTCCACTAAAGTTGCTGGAGAACAAAAGCTCGGCATTTTCAAAGCTCATTCAGGAGTATTCAGTGAGATCAGCCAGCGCCTCTAACTTAGCAGCATTAAACTGCAATTAGATGTCGATTCTATCTAGATATATGGCTTGTAAAAGCATTGAAGAAGATGAACTCTAGACGGTCTAGGCAAAATATTTCAGCAAACCCAGTTCTAGAGACTTTAGGCAATGGGAGCTACAAATGATGTAGGGAAGTTTTCGTTGATTGGATGACATTGTTTTTGAACTTGCCATCAATGCAAAGATAGTCATTACGCGGGTGTTCAGTTATATAGATGAGGTGAGAGTGGAAAAGACTGAACTACAGAAAGGAACTTTTCGTCTACTGCGACACTCGAATTTTAACGAAAATTATGAATGACTACTTTTAGTTTTTTATTCACTCTATAAATTTAAATTATGTGGAGCGTACAAAGTAATGTCAACCCATGATTCAATTGTCTTTCTTATGGATTCCTTTTGTCAGCTTGGCCCTGGGAAAACGAGATTGTGATATTTAACTATTTTGGAAAAATATATTGCAAATAAAGGTACAAGCTTACATAATGTATTGTCACAAGGTATCCCGCGATTTAAATCCGTCAGATTCCACGAAAAAGTGGGGTTTAAGACCTTCCCCTCAGATTCCACGAAAAAGTGGGGTTTAAGACCTTCCCGTCTGCGTGCAGCTTTGCTGGAAGAGCTTGGTTTCATTCACTTTGGCGAAGGATTTGAAAATTTAGTTTTAGTTTTGAGTTTGGCCTAAGCCTTTTACTAAATTGTCAGGGGTAAGCTTCCTGATAAGTTTAATTGGTTTATACTAATATGATTTAGTAAATTTAGAGAGGGATAAAGAATTTTGAATCGCAGATTTTTTTTAGGAGTGTAAAATTTTAAAAAAATATCTGAATTTTAATAAATTTGATCTCTAGGGATATTTAATAGATCTATGGTTAAGATAAATTTATACCGGTTATATATAGATAGAAACATTTGTAATTTTTGTTGTTGAAATTACATGTAATGTCTTGAATTTCTTTGAGGCTTTGGTTTGTATAGATCCTAGTTTTAAACTGCACTACTATATCTTTATTTGAATTTTAAACAATATTAATAGAAAAATATTTTAAAAGGCCAATTAAAATTAATAAATTATTTATGATATGTGTATATATATTTTTTACATATATAATATATACAGTTTACATTAATATTTTTAGTATATGACATTGGATATTTATTTATAACCTCTGTCCACATTTTGTTTTTTTTATGAACATTTTTTTAAATAAACTTCTTTATTAAAAGTTATAATAATTTTTATTAAAATTATTTAATGTAGCATATTAGTTTTATGTTAAAAGTTAAATAAATTACACATCTTTTTTTTTATTACTTTGATTACAAAGTAATGAATTTTTATTAGTAAGATATTTTATTACAGTTAATATTTTGGTATAAAATTAATATTATACAAAGAGGCATATTTTACAATTGAGTATGAGGGATATGTGTGATTTCATCTATACTCATTGTAGAGTTAATATGTGTCTTTCAAAAAAAAATAGTTAATAAGAAAACAAAGTGTGCTGGAACAAAACAAAGAATAAATGTACAAGTATACAAAATACAATTAACTTAACACAGTGAGTACTCACTCTGTAAACACTATTTGTTGGATTCATTGAAGCATTCAAATTGAATACTATTTTCATTCAATATATTAAAGTATCAACTTTAATCAAAATTAGCTCTTTTTATTTTGGATATGAATCCTACCAAACATTATTATTCAATTTATAAAATGAATTATAACACATATTTTAACATAATTAAGATTATGTGAGATCTATATTTTTTATATATACTTGCATAATCACTGACTTAAGATTGAAACCACTTTGTAATAATAATCTTCTATGGGGATAAAGTTTTATGGCCTAATCTTAAGGAAAACCATTGTGATGGTTTTAAAGATGGGGTTTGCATTTTAACCAGCAAAAGAAATTTGAATTAACATTATTCCTTTTCATAAATTTGACATTCTTGTTTATTTTTCTTTCACATCATTAGCTACAACCCACCACATTGATAACCTTACACGGTTATAGTTGGAGCCATCATTAATATACTATTGACATAATACCTTTTCTATTTAATAAGAAGAATTTGTAATTAGAAAGTACACTTATTTGCAAGTGCCCAGTTTCACAGATTGAATTCATATGAAATGTTGGAAGAAAAAAATGAGAAATGAGTGTGAAATGTCTAATATTGAAGAGAGATATTTTACACTCATTTCACATTTCTTCCAAAAATAGAAACATTTAATAATAAGTATAATTATTTTTTCTATCAAATATTTAAGATTTAATATTATTATTAAATGAAAAAACAAATCGAGGGAATAGCAAGAGGGGTTATTCTCAACCTAGATGGAAGAATTGAAATTGAGTATAGTTGGGGTTTAGGCAATTACACAAATAATGCAACAAAAGCATATGCATTACTGCAAGGGCTCCTTCTTGTCAAAGAAGCAAACACAAAATATTTGGTGGTGTTGGGAGATTCACATCTACTCATCCATCACCTTGTTCATGGATCTTTCCCTACGGATTGCAAGTTGTGAAGCATTATTGATCGAATAATGAATCTGAAACTAGCCTTCTCTACTATTGGTTTCTTTCATGTGTTGAGAATGAACAATTATGCTGGAGATAATCTCCCCAATAAAGGTTTAAACTTGGATGTAGGAGTCCTAAAGAGGAATGGTATACCTTCCCCAACAGTTATTCCTTATCAATGGGTCTGTTATGCAATGTAAATTATGCTTGTATGTTCAGGTCTTTTGGAGAATCTACACCTCCAAAGACCATGTGTTCTTTATGATAGTAAAATGGCTAATAGGTATTAAGAATAAAGATTGTCATGAAGTTACAGGTATAGCTAGCCTCTAAGGATTTTCATTGTACACATTATTACACCTCCAAAGACCATGTGTCCTTTATGATAGTAAAATGGCTAATAGGTATTAAGAATAAAGATTGTCATGAAGTTACAGGTATAGCTAGCCTCTAAGGATTTTCATTGTACTCACCTTGATGACATTATTACAGTGAATTCCAACCATTCTTATTACACCGCCCAGAAATAGACTCAATATGCTTTTTTCATTTAACTTCTAGATTAAATATCTACCAAGATTAAAAAATGCCAAAAAAAATCTGAATAAAGGCTTGTGTGATTCATTATCATATGTCAAGTCTCTTTCGATCAATCACAAAGATTTTAGGTTGATGTGTTTTGAACCACTTATTGTGGTTCATCATCAGGACATATATAGATAACTCAATTCAAAGAACCAATAAATACAATAGAGGTGCAACAACTAGTTCCCAACACGAAAAAATAAATAATATTATATTCCAAAATCAAACTTTAAAATGGTAAATAAAAACTATTAAAATTTTAAATTAAAAAAAAAAATATATATATATATATATATATATATATATATAATAAATATAATAATATAATATTAAAAATTAAAAAATTAAAAATAAAAATAAAAAATAATATTAAAAATCCATTAAACCAGTAATAAAAGATAAAGAAAAAATAAAAATAAACTAATATTCATACATTTATATAATTTAATAATTTATATTGAAAATATGTAAATAAACAAATAAATATAATTGAGAGAGTAACCAGAAGAAATCAATTTTTTTAAATCAATTAAAATCAACACAAACAAATAACTAAAATTATTAAATCCCCGGATGCGGGTGACATGTGAGACGGGACAGGCGTGGGTGGCTAGACACATGCCGACTTTCGGCCATCATGTGGCACCCACAGTAAACACCAGGAAAGGACGCAAGCGGTTTAAAGCAAAGAGGCATGAGACAGTAAATGCCTGGAGAGGTTATTCAGCCCAGAGGATGGCAACAGTTATGGCGGATGTGATCCCGAGCAGGGTAGGTGAGGACGATAGGGATAAAATAGGGTATGAACAGGGAATGTTGGTGGTTATGCAGACGACTGACCTCTCTGTCTTCGTAGAGATACCTTCTCTGTCGGACGGGCTCATCACTCGTTCGACTTTGGTAGCAGAGAGTCTGGTTTATCCCGCGGCTTGTTGGAATTCTTGTCCCTCAATGGTGAGACCTCGACAGCGTATGCTTAGCCATCGAGGCACTTCCAGAGGGGGAGTCTCACGCAGGCATGACAGGGACAATGTTGGCCATTGCTGCAACTGCAATCTTGCTCGCTCTACTGGAGCTAACCCCCTCCATTCCAGTCAATTCTTGGATGCAGGGGCTTCGAGCTCGGCTACCTTGCCAGCCTTCGGCTCCACCATCTTCAATTTCACCAGCTCCACAAATAATCCACGGATCAACACGCATGTCTCTATCATGTTCATTGAAAATGCACAAGACGATGATGACTCCCTGGATGAACAAAGGCAACGGATGAATGTCAACCCAGGGCAAGCTGCGCAGGCTCCTGAAGCTGATAAGGAGCAGGAGGTAAAGGGACCGGCTTCAGACCCGAAAAATGCTAAGCAAACTCAGAACGTTCAAAGGACGGAAGCTGGGGAAGAGGTAGCGACATTTCCTACCGATGTTGAAAGATAAGCCTATGGGTGGTGCCGAATTGAGGAAGAGCAAATGGACGAATGAAGACGCCTGCACTCAAGGTTCTTTTGGCTTTTCGCCTGGTCTCCTGGTCTTATTTGCTATTTGTCTTTGGTTCAGTTCTAACCTCAAAGCTTATGGTCGCTTTCGCTTCTGTTTTGTCATCTCTGTATCGGAATTTTTGTTAATGGATCGGGTAAGAACAGTCTCCCCTGCGAGGGAGGAAATGGATGGTGCCCCTGTGTGGGCTTGCTCTGGTGGTCAATCTCCTTTTTGTCTGATGCCCCTGCATGGGCTTGCTCCTTTGGTCAGTCTCGGTTTTTAGTCTGTTGCCCATGCGTGGGCTTGCTTCGGTTTTAGTCTGGTGCCCCTGCGTGGGGGAGCTCTTGCTTTTGTATTTGGTGCATTATCGGCTCTCGGGTGTCATGCCCAAAGCCTGTTTCTCACTGGTTTCACCATGATGTATTTTTGACCTCTGTACATATTTTAATAGATTAGTTTTTTACCGAGAAAAAAAAAAAACTAAAATTATTAAATAAAAAAGATTCTATACTAAAAAGAAAAGAAAAAATTCAACAAATCAATAAATCTTAAATATACAAGTGATAAATGAAAGAAATATTTATTATTTATATTTATATTTATAGTTTGAGGATAATTAAAATAATTAGTGATAAAGTATTTTACTATTATTATTGTTATTATTATCCAGTGCCAAGCCAGAGATCAAATTGGTGTATGAGACCCTTTTATTTGTGGGACAAGGGACCCAGATAACTCAATTCAAAGAACCAATAAATACAATAGAGGTTCCCAACACAGGAAAAATAAATAATATTATATTCAAAATCAACATTAAGCACATAACCTCTGTTTGTAAAGATATAGGATACAAGGAAAAGGATATTAAGAAAGCTATAAAAAGAGCTAAAGGAAAAGTCATCTCCAAGGGCCCTAAAGAAAACCGCGAGATAAATTACCTTCCATTCATTCAAGGGGTTACGAATAAGATCGCAAGGTTTTAAGAAAGAGAGACATATTCACTGAGTTTACAACATGTGGAACAATTAAACAAAGAATGAGATCTCTCAAGGATAGCGATCAACAAGAACTTAAGGGAGTTTATAATATTGATTGTTCTTGCGGCATAAGTTATATTGGAGAGACATGGCGTTCCTTAAAAATAAGACTTAAAGTGCGCAGAGCAGATATCAAGAATGGGAGTGTTGGTACCATTTCATTTTCTCCCATAAACCCCTCATAGTCCATTGAAATTGATTAATCAAAGCATTATAGTTGTTATTTTACATTAAATTTAATTTGTGAATTTTTATGTTAAAAATTAGAAATTTTCAACAAAATTACAGGATGTCATGGCTTCCTGTAAATGGTTTATGATGTGACACGTGGCATGGCAGGAAAATCAAAACAAAGGATAGGAAGGTGATCTGGGATGTACATATATGGTGAAAGATCATTCAACAACGAATCTAAAACTCCTGGATACATGGTCAATGCTGGTCAAACCCAACCTTTTTGGTCACAAAAGCAGCAAAAAGCCAGAGTTACCTAAATTGATTTCGTTTTGCCTTAGAAATCAGTTAAGATTAGAAAATACAAAAATCACCTTTTTTCGTAAAAGCGGAAACATCTACATGATAATGTATGTACATTCGATTATAAACTAGAAGGGAAAGTTAGTAAACGAAGGATAGGAGACAAGCAGATTAAAAGACTGTGTATGGTTTCCAGAACGTTGTTGTTCTTGTGTATTGTTTCTAGAACATTGCTCTTGCATGTGATTTGATATCCAGAACTTAATTACAGGCATCGTTTTACCATTACAGTGCTTATGCATTAACGTTTTCATCACTTGAAGTTTCCTAAGTGTGCCATTGAAGTGTGGACGGGCCCTACGTGGAGATTGGTATACTTTTATTTTCTTTTCCATAGCATTTTCGAATCTGAATAGTGTTGAATAGCGTTTAATGTTATTTTCTTGCCTGTGAGTTTATTGGTTCCATTAGAAGTTCTTGCAAGTATTATTGTATGATTCATAGTGATATCTTGAGAATTCAATTGCTAGATTATTGAACAAGATCTTGTAAAATATTTGATCGACCATTGAATTTTGAAGTATCTCTGTGGACTCTGTTTTCATGCATCTGAGTTTTAATGTGCTTAAAAGAGTTTTTGGTTTTCATGAATGCTTAGTGTGTTAGCTGGAAATAGCTTTTATGAATGATATCCTTGTAAGAGGGTTGAAAACTCAGACTAGTAACACGTTGTTTCTTTAGAACAGTTAATTAAATTAGATGATCTGAGTGTTAAGGTGTGAGAGGAAACATATTTCAATCTCCTGTAAAAGAGTGTCGTAGCCTATCACAGTAGACACTTAGTTAGGTAGATGAGATCCTTTTAGGTCTATAGACTTTAGACACGTGCCTCTAAGTTTATCTACCTTGGTTGATATTAAATCTAGTCTAATCTAGCACCCTAGATTGGCCATTACAGGGAGGTCTGGCACTTCCCCTTCAGAGCACTCCTCGAAAACCAAGCATCATGCTTGTCTGGAGAATGCCAAAATTATCGCGAGGGAAAATCAATATCAAAAGAGGAACTCAGAGAAGCACTTGAGATTAGGAAATATCTGAATAACCTCAACAGGGATGGTGGGAATAATATTAGTGGAAATTGGCTTCCCCTGATTGAGATGGTGGGAATAAGATCAGTGAAAATTGGCTTCCCCTGATTAAGCTTATCAACGCTTCCAAATCTTTTGAGATATCGTATTACATGTATGAACCCTCTCTCGTTATTTTGTAACTCTTAAAATTTATGAAACGTTTTTAACTAATAT
>APFE031079282.1:0-23217 GCA_000404065.3 Pinus taeda | reverse complement strand
CAACACCTCTGCAATAAAGTTGGCCAAGAACCCAAAGTTCCATGATCGTAAAAAGCACATCAATACTAAATATCATCTAATCCGACATCATGTTGAGGCCAAAACAATCCATCTCCGTCATTGTTCCACAAATGAGAAAATTGCAGACATCTTCACCAAAGCTCTTGGAAGAGAAAAGCTTGAAAGGTTCAGAACGATGCTTGGACTCACCAACGTCCCTTCAGATTAAGGGGGGGGAATGTTGACACCTAATCCTCAGTGATTGGGGGAATTGAATGTGAACAGTCATCAAGAAGATGAATTGAACGATCACATTCATGTATATAATAGATAGCTGGCTAATTGAATAAACGAATCAGTTTTCTGGAGTTACTCCTGGCCTGACAGTTCATTAGAGCAGCTTGAAGTTTTCACTGTTGTTTACCTACGGCCAGGAGGATTGAAGAGTTTGGTTCAACAGGGGTTCTGGGATATCTTTCTTCTGGTTGGGTTTCGCTTGTGTTTTTGTAGCTTGTCTCTTTTTCTAATAAAGTTCACATTTCCTGCCCTGATTGAATATACTACTACTTAATGTAATTTCTGTGACAATTCCTGAGAACATATACTATGGCACTAAGGTTACTTTTCGGTGCAGAAATGCGGGTTTCTGTGACCATACCTCTCTGACAAATACGAGTTCTTGTGTGCAATTCGGAGCATCTTCTTCTAGATTAATGCAAGGAGACTAATCTCTATTGGTGCTTTGTGACACATATGATCTCCATAATACAACGCGGGCTTGAGAAAGAGCTCACATTGTTCTATGTTATTGAAGCTGCATGGAACCTAACAAGCAATGGTTGTCGCTGGGTTTGTAGGCACAATTTTAGGGTCACATGACGGGATTGTTTAGCTATTGCAGGAAATATTCTTCATATTGTTGCCCATTTGTGCATGAATATTAAACTATGAGAATGCAAGATGTATGGTAGGGTCCTCAGGGGTGGTTGCTAGAAACATAATCAATTGGTGTCGTTCACTAAGGATTGGCAGGCTTCTGTATAACTGTTTGTCATCATTGTTAGTTCATGTAGTTGCAACCTTTTAAAGGGGCATGCAATTCATGGACCCAATGTTGTGTAACCCTTGGCTTGGTCACATGTCCATAGAGAATGGATGTGGTTCTTGGTAGTTCACTGTGAGCTCTTGATGGCAATGCAAACATCAAATTTGGCTCCAGAATGGCCATGTTATTTACAGCTCTTGGTGAAGCAGGTAGTCTTGACTCTTGAACTTTTCAGGAGCATTTGCTGTTCTGACCTAGATAAATACTTTGACGACTAAAGATGACAAATTCATAACTGGTATTCTTCTTATGGGATTGTTAATGATAACATATACTTCTTGTGCGAAAAGTGAACAGAGGCAGAGGTTCAAGTACGACATGTGCCTTTTAGTATTTCAGTTAATCTTTGTATCCTATCTACATGGGCATTGAATTGATCATTCTCACATTATAAACATAGTTTATTGCATAACTCGCTTTTCAGAATTCTGGAACAAAACCTGCAGCCTGTATTAACCTGTGCTTATTATGAAGTGTGCACCTGCGGTCATCCATCCTTTGCGGCAGATTCACATCATGTGATCTTGTCATAGCCAGAAGCAATGCTTGTTAAATTTGGGGAATGTAACAAAAGGTAAATCTGAAGGCATATTGATTGATTATGATACATTGAAGATTTCCTAAGGCTTGACATGACCATATTCTGAAGCATAGAAAGGCCAAGCTTGAAACTTGGTCCTGTAGCACTCATGGCCTAAGGCAAGACCTCTGCGCTTAACATGAACAATCTACATAGCATGAATTCTCTTGTGATTACTGAAGAATGATACAAACTTGAGCTTGATATCCTGTGTTCTGGAGCCATAACAAGATTAAGGAAACTCACTGTTCTGAGCAGTGCACAAAGAACATTTCTAGGAGGCCTTGTTGAGATTTTGATGGGCTCTCTTTGAGGGCTTATGTGAGGCACTTGCAGCCTTATTAGGATTCTCATGTGCTGGTTCTGCATCTATATGATGAGCTGAAATAAGACCTGGAACCAAGTGATCTTTATAACAATGATGAAAACCACTATCAACACCCTTGTGACAATAGCCTCCTATATGACAATGATCCTGAAGTCCTCATGACAGTACTCGTTTTCCCTTGATATACTAAGTAACCCTGTCATAATAAGAAGTGTTCTTGATGATCAAATAATGTGGCAGCGTTCTATGACTGTACATTGCACACTGACTGAAGAATCTATTTGCGGTTCGAACGCTTCATTACAACGGTCTGTTAGAATCACTTGGCCTTCAATCTT
Organism: Pinus taeda; assembly: GCA_000404065.3. Taxonomy (NCBI): domain Eukaryota; kingdom Viridiplantae; phylum Streptophyta; class Pinopsida; order Pinales; family Pinaceae; genus Pinus; species Pinus taeda. The sequence goes on along the minus strand of APFE031079282.1, from coordinate 20,866 downwards.
AAAGTAAGGGCGTCATTATCAAAGGTTTCTATAGTATTGTCACTAGTATTATCATTATTAAGTTCACCTTGCAGCAGTTAAAAGTTCCCGTGGTCTCATTACTTATTTACAACAGTTACAGTGTGAACAATGATGATATGTTGAGCTCTATGATGACAACAAAAATCCTAATGATGACAACACGATCCTTGATAACAACAGTGTCTTTGATGATGGTGACATTCTCTTAATACCGGCAGTAACTTTGATAGACTGAGACTGATAGAACCATTGGCATACATGGATACAGTGACCTTGTGACCTTGCAGCAGTAGACAACAGTGGCTGTAGAGACATTTGCTTGATGACAGAGATGATTGTGACTTAACAACTATGATAACAGTGAGAGTAATGATGTTGTGATGAAAGACTTGACAACAATGATGACAGTGCTTATTGCGACAATGATGATGTTGTGACTTGACAGTGATGGTTGTGAGTCGTGACAGTGTGTGTGAGTTGTAGCAGTCTAAATTGTGGCAGCAGTAGGTGACAGCAGGAGTGGCAACTATAGTGATAGCGGCAACAACGATAGCAGTGCAGCAGTGGTCTACATTGAAGCAGCAGTTGCAGCAGGGGACAGATTAGGCAGCAGTGACAGTGAGTGGCAGCAAGTGTAGCAGCAGTGGTGGCAATAGATGTAGCAGCAGTGGCAGTGGACTGTTACCCACCATTTTGTGGGTGATATCCTTATGAGAATTTTTTTCTCCAAAATGGTCCTCAGCCGGCGGCCAGCAACCCCTTGCAGCTACCAGTTAGCTCATTGTGCCATTTCTCCGCCACTTGAGCCAGCCATGTGGTCCCTCGGCCATCTGCGATGATCGTATGTTTTGAAGGTGGGCCTCCCAAACCCAAAGGTATGCCTTGTCATTTGGTAATTGAGTATTGTAGTTTGCTTATCATGGACACTTTTGAGCATAGATTAATGGGGGGATTTGGCGGAAAAAATGGGCTAGGTCTGTGCTCTTGTCCCCTAGACCCCTTTTGGATATTAACCTTGGATTCTAGTCCCATGGGATCTCTTTTACTAAGTATTGTAGTTTGTTTATCATGGACACTTTTGAGCATAGATTAATGGGGGTATTCGGCGGAAAGAATGGGCTAGGTTTGTGCTCTTGTCCCCTAGACCCCTTTTGGATATTAACCTTGGATTCTAGTCCCGTGGGATCTCTTTTACTGACCATTTGGCTTTAGGGATGGTATTTCACGGTAAACCCTGATTTTGGTTGCATGATCTCGCTCCCTTATCCGAATATATTGCCCCCTTTCCACTCATTTTTACCCCATTCATCATTTCTCCCACTTGGGTCCACATTCCTCCGCTGGGTCCACATAGGGTTAACTCACCCCTTCTCCTTGCCCATGCCTTGGGTTAGGCCTGGAATGATGCCTTCGAGATTGATGCAACTAAAAAGAATGATAAAAACATATTTGGCCACATTCAACAGGAAAATGTACCACAAAATGAAGATGGCTGGGACAAACACATTTAGCACGTGGGCAAAAGCCAATACATGAGCTCTACCCCATCATCATCGCCATCACCCTGGTTCCCACAGGTTCTATGAGCCCCCTTCATCATATAGGAATCCATGATTGTCTCAACCCCTGGTGGGCAATGAACCGCCCTACCTTAAAAGGGGGTATTCACTGCTATATCTTATATACATCATGCTCTTACCCCTTGAACCCCAAGCAATTAATCAAAGAAAATCATAAAAAGTCAAAAGGCATATAAAGAAGGGTGGAAAAATCAAGGCCAGGGTACTGTATGTACCATGATTGCTCCCTCATATACATTATAAACCCAAGTGTGGGCTTCCTTTTTATTAGCTACCCTTGTATCCCTGCATGTGGCCTAGGGGTGCCCCTTCTCATCACCTTCTTCATTCACCTATTTGTCACATGCCACCACCTTTTCAAGGATGTACCATGAACATATTATCCCCTTTAGAAGTAGAAACCACCTAATAGGATACTTTGTTAACCCCATTTGGAGTTTAGGAGACATTGGCACATCCCTAAGCCCATTATGGAAGGGCAGGCCATTATGAAGTCCCCACCTGTGGTCCATGGTTGGTAAGTTCATTTACTTTATTTCCCTAATGACTTGTTGTACTGGAAGGCTAGAGAATGCATTGAATCTTATTCAGGATTGCAACTGGTCTCCATCTTGGGTTTGGTCTCCCTATATGGGGTCCTAATCCTCCAGAGGGCTACATTGGCACATGTAGGATGTGTGTTGAGAGCCATGGGCCTCCACAACAGTGGATAACACTCTATGGATCTTCGAGGATGGTCAAAGATGTTCGAGATACTCCCATTGGACGAAGAAGATGCACCTGATTCATCTTTGCCCAGCCAGCCCCACAGATGTATCATGCACTTGGCAGCTGACCCGGGTCTTGTAGGATGATGTGGCATCCCCTACACCATCATCAGAGCTTTTGCAGATGATCTACATGCATCTTCTACCAATTTGGAGACCCATGAGGTTATTGTTGTGCCCCCACACCCGTTGGGAGCACCACAGGTTTATTGTTTGGGGAATAAGGGGCCAACCCCTTGTCCATCACTTTTGAGGCTCCTACTTTTCATTATGGCACCCATGGACCTCATTAGGCCTCTTAGAGGGCCTTACGACTTTTGTAGATTATTATTTGATCTCTTGAGAGGCTTATTCTTTCATTTGTGAGCTAGTTTGGTGGGCTTGTCATCAAAAGTTAGATTATTAGAACATTATTTTATTTTTGGGGCTTATGTAGGCCAAGGAGGCTAATTGGAACTCCTCATTAGTGTATAAATACAAGTGAGATGAGTTCATTTTCTTATCATCACTTTGGATTGGAGCTCTTCTCTCTCTTAAGAATTTCACAGTTTTTCTTAGAGGATGAATTGGAGCTTTATGGATGAATTTTGATGTGGATTTGGTCTATCTTATCTCGGAGCTTCTCTATTGTCAAATTGTGGATGGTTGGATATGTTATATTACATGTACGTACATGCTTTTAATGCTATTCTTGTTTTACTTTGTCATATACATTGGACTGGGATTTTCACCATTTTTTAGGCTAATAGCATTTACTGCTTAAATTGTGGAATTTGTCTCTATATAGCATCTCTTAATGTATGGGCCATGTAATGTGAATGAAATCTCTTAGGGGTAATTCTATCAACGAATTTATCTTGATAAGCCATCACCTTTTGCACATCGAAGTATAAAAGTTGCAAGATTGCTTTTCTTTGATCTAGAAGGCTAGTGAAGTAGTCTTGAGGCCTCTTTGACCAAGAACCGAAGGTCCTCATTCATTCATCATAGACTCCATTCTCCCAAGATTAAGGCACTGATCTACCAAAAAGTGGTCACCTTAAACCAACTTCTTTCACCCTTTACTAAGTCTAGCCAAGTTGGGTCACGTAGGACATCATTTTCCCAGTGAACTAGCCTTCCAAAAAGTTCGATCTCCTGGCCCCTCCTGCGTTGGTGTTTCCTCAAGATCTCCTCCAAATTTGAGGCCATTTCAATGGTGGAGTTGTGAGAAAAGCCAAACCCTAGCTCCGAGATCAAACTTTGCCCTAACGTCCCCAAGGCTAGTACCTTATTGGATCAATTCATCACTTGTAAGTGAATATTCTTTCTTTGATCCTTTCCCCTACGTTTTCTAGGCTAAGGACATCATTGGTTGCTAGATTCCTTCTTATTGACTTAGATTGGGTCCACTTGGTCTCGAGTGGTCTCGTTCCTTTAAAAAGGAATTTCTTCAAGAACCATCTGGGGTACCAATTTCAACAAGGATTTTAGGGCTTTGGAAACTCCTTCACAAGTCATATCCCATAAACCTAACCCTCAAATGCTTCCTTCCTTCTCCTAGAAGACATTGTACATTGCCTAGAAAGCAAGCAAGCTCTATCTTTCAACCTCTTCTGGAAATGGATTCTTTGGGTCACTCCACATCCATTGATTTATCCTTCATCGGTGACTCCATAATATACCGGGTCTCCTCCCATTAGTGAAAGTCTGTAAATAGAAGGGAGCCTTAGCTGAGGTGACAGTGGGCTAAGTCTCCATCGGTTGTCCTTGGTCTAGCATTTCCCCTTTAGGTACCTTGCTAGTTTGAGTGGTAACATAGTAGATAGTTGTAATTGGGTCATTGTCCTTGGTACGGGAGCCCAAACCTTTCAGGGAGCATTTGCTTCCTTCCAGCTTTGCTAGTAAACCCTTGGTGAGTCTTGTACTTTTTTCCAGTTCAACTGGTAAATGTGTATGTAACCATACATAACAAAGCTCGTTTGAATGACATATTTTGTGTACTGTCATTGATGTGATTTTGGTTTATGTTCTAATTGTTTTAAGGAAATAAACTAATCAATTGTGAAAAATTAAGGAAATACTAGTTCACACCCTCTCAGTGTTTCCAACACCTTACACATTAGCCTTTGAATGTACATTTAATTTTCTTTTGCATATTCCATCAGTTTAATCAGCCTTTACACAACAATGTACTTTAATTAGCCTTTAGCAATCAACAATAACATCAAGTCAACCTAAACATTAAGCAACCCTTTGTACATCAATATAATGAACTCATCAATCTTGCAACATCAAGCAACCTTATCAACATGACACACTCATCAACATTCAACATCAAAGCAATATTATCAACATGACAATGATCATTTGACGTCAGTGCCAATATTGACAACAAATGACACCCCAACTAGCATGTGAGGAGCTATGTCGCTTAGATCTATCACGACATATTAGAAGGTGTGATTTCACATCACAGTGGATTCGGTAGTGGAGTGGCAGATACATTGGCACATGTGGGATACTAGACGATACAGGGTGGTACAACAACAGGCGATGGTATTAGTGGTGTATAGAGATGTGCTGCAATGTACAGTGGTATGCCGAGGAGAACAAGGATACATGGTTATATGTAGTGGTGCGTGGTGCTGCACAATGAGATTTTGGAGCGTTGCCTCCGAGGAGACATCTTGACAGGGGCATCAGGCATACCATTGGGTTTGGCTTTTACCTAGGATTGGTGAGGGGACAGATGAGCATCTGGGAGCATCGTGTTAAACAAAGAGTGGTGTTCGATTGAGATATCAACAAATCAGAGGTAGAGAAAGGGACATTCACAAGACTACCCTTGGGTATCCATATGGACTCTTGATCATATCTTTGGGGACACACACACTTATTGTTCTCTAGTATTGCTTAGAGTCGCAGAGGGTTTGGTTATTGCCCCTCGACGCTCTCATCACGAGCAACAAGGCACAAGAGGCTCATATGAGACAGTTGGATGAGACACAGTGCATTGTGGACAGGAGAGAGACTTCCCAAGTAAGGCATATGGTGGGTGCACAAGTTGATAGATATAGGCTTAGGGTTGGCGTGATCTACTACAGAGGTAGCATATGTTTTGCCCCTGAGTTCACACTTAGGGAGATAATCTTGAGAGAGCCGCATGATACACCCTTGACAAGACATTCTGGGACATCGTATGAGCATGAGGTACAATGGATGGTAGACCTCTTTTATAGGATGGTGTTTAGGCTCTAGGCAGTATCTGGGTACATAATTAGGAGTCAGGATAACAAATTTCGCCGTGTGATCTAGTGGGAGCAAGGCGGTTGAGCATGCACCAGGTTGATTCTTGATGCCTAGTGTCCATCTATTGATTGCATACAGGGATCAGAGATGAGGCACGGATGGGTTCCAAAAACTATAAGAATTTAGTACTATATAGTAGCATCAATAGGGGTTGGGAGTTGTGAACTTCCGATTTGGCTATGGGATCTAATTGATTTATGGATCACTGCTCTTCTTGATGAGCAGGGTTATGAAAACAAGCAATCTAGTTCATTCTTTGGTTAACATGTGGGGGATCGTTGAGGCCTTCACCATATGGCGAGGCAGGTCTCCATTGTTGTTGCTGAGGATTGAGACTAGCCATGGATTGGTAGGTTTTGATATCGCTAAGTTTCCTTGGCAGGATGGGTTCCATGAGCGTGGCTTTTGTCCTTACCAGTGTTGTGGCTGAGAGTTATAGGAGAGGTTGATTCAATATGGGCATAATAGTTAGACAATCATGATCAAAGTAGCACAATGTCTGCATGGCAGTTTCTCTTGGAGACTTGTGTGGGACCTTGGGGTTATAGGGCTTGGCAGTTCAACTACCGTTATGGATGAGCTAGTCTTTACAGGGGAAGATTACTCAGATCTTCCATTGAACCTCATTTTTACAAAGAGCGTTTCACTTCTTAGTGATTCGTTGATGTTATGGGGCACCTCACTAGTATGGCAGTATGATCAGCAGGAAGAGACTATGGTTAGCTCATGTAGATGAGGATCCTTTTCCACAAAAGTTGGATTGTATCTTCAGCAGTTCACTCTTGAGGTTCATAGGATTAGTTCCCTAGTATGGAAACTTCTCGAGGAGTTGATCATGGTTTTGCATTATCGAGATGCTTTACTTATTGGTGGTATCCAGAGGGCCTCTGATGCCTATACCTTGTTGGATAGTGAGTAGAGCAAGGAATGCTTCACGTTGATCAAGATGGTTTTGGACCCTGGTATCAAGGGATTCATTCATGTTGGGATAATACAGTGGCATGGAGTGACCCAGTGGCACATTTGGGACTTTGGTATAGTTTGAGTTGGAAATACTGAGAGGGGGGGTGAATCAGTGTTTCTTAGCAATTACACTTTATTAATCTTTTTCAGAGCATTAGTTAATCTTCAGTTATTCTAATTATTCAGTAAAAACAGTAAACAACAATGCAAAAGATAGAGATAGTAGGCACAAGTTTTTTAGGTGGAAAACCCCCTCTAGGTCAAAAACCACCGAATGTTTTTTAATAAGTTCTTTAATCTCCAGCCCCAACTGAAAAGAAAGCTACAATTTCCTACAACTCTATAAAAACATTCTTCTCCAACTCCCATTGGAAGGATGCCCCAACGCCTTGGTTTTATCAGTGGTCAATTGAAAGGATGCCGCAACACCCTAGCGAGCCCCAATTCACCCTATCACTGCTCTACCACCCTAAAGTGTTTACAGACCCCAAACTGAAGGTGACTTCATTCACCAGCTTAGCACCACCCTACCACCCTATATATACAAAAATTAAATACAAAAGTGTGGACTTCCATACTAGGGACAATGATTCATGTTACAACGATATTACAATGATTTTTTTTGACTAACTGACACACTAGGACCTAAGCCCTTGTCCCAACAACAAACCAAAGCCCTTTTCCCAAAACAAATTTGCTTTCTTCAACTCTAGGAAATGACACAGACTCCTTACAAAATTTGAGCTCCCAAATTAGGGACAATGGCCCAATTATAATGATGTACACTGCTTGACTTTAATTTACAAAAGAACTCTAGGACAAACTCCTTTTCAATATGTATACAAGACTGTTGTGCCAACTGTTCTTGTTGGTGAACCTTGCTGTTGTTCTGTTTATATTGTTGTCAATGCTTCTGCCTTATACTATTCTGATGCCTTTGCTCTGTCCCTTGAGTGATGTTCCTTGAACTGTCTTCCTAAGGGTCTGCTTCAACTTTGGATGTCGTAAGCCAACTGTACCTGCAAGCAAGAATAGTACCAAGGTGAATCCCAATACCCAAAAGGAAAATAAAACATAAGAAACCCTCAACTAAAACACTGACCTTTGCCTGCAGTAAAGAGCTAGTGCATCAATACAAACATAAAAACATACCTGAGGTACTCAACCTGATCTCCCACCTGCAACAAGAGACAAATTACAGTTTTAATGCAACAAAAAGTTTAGCACAACAATACTTACCTGGACTTTGCTTGACGCCACTGACTTATCTTGATGTTGTGATCGATATTGAGATATTTGAGACCTAAAAATGCCACAGCACTGAACCAATGAAGCTGGAATTTACTCCACAACCAGGCCTAAACATTAGTCCTAACCAGACTTAATATCAACCAGACTTCAGTTAGCAGAAACACTGGCCTAAACCAAACTGAGGTCCAATACAAATTGTAATAGAGACTATCTTGTATTCGTGCCACTGTTCATTGCTGTAGGTCTCCTTTTTATTGACACTCTGTGATTTATTTCATTAGTTTCAATCCCACTTCTTCATCCCTGTGAGCATCACCCGATGCAATGAGTGCTAAGTGGACTATTCAAAAATAATGAGAAATTAGTCAGTTATGACTACCTTTCATGGAAATGGTCATAGATGAATGACTTACTTAACGCAGTTGAATCCCAGAAAATTATATCTAGTATCTAGCAGCTTTACTTGTCTGTTTTAGTGTAGATTAGGTATTTGATGATCATGTCATTTGTATAAACAAGGCCTTGCTAACTCGTGTGACTGAGACCTTCTTGTAGCCACAAATAAAAAGAAGTGGTTTGAGGTACCTCGCAGCCTTAATAAGGCCCACAATCATGGAACATCAACATAGTTTTGTATAAAAGAGGTCAAGGCTGAGAATTAGACTTGTGGCCTTTCGTCTCAAGCTACAGAACGCTCAATTATATAACTGTTTCCAACAACATAAATGCTCAGAATAAATTCCTTAATGAGGGCCGAGAATCTTTAATGAAGTGATGTTCCTGCAATTTGAAAAATGCCCAAACAAATCACCCAAAACCCAAGAAAATGAAATCCTAACTTCAGACGAATTATTTCAGAGTGATGTTTCCAAAGATATTCGTTGAGGCTCTATATTTTGATAATCGTTTCGGCGTCCTTTTATAGATTTTTGATGAGCCGTTAGAGGACTTTGGGAGGGGCTTCTAATATGAACGTTGGAGGATTAAAAAAATGAATGTATTAATTTTTCTAATAAATTGATTACCTTGAACCCTAAGCTATGATGTCGTTGACCATATAAAGGAGACAATTTATTTAAGATTGTGATGGATGACTCAACCGCCTATAAACGTGCAACCGCACTTTGCCCACATAATGTCTCGCCTGTTTGGTCGCACACCTTCGTTTTGTTCAACTTTTCTAGGATGATGCTTCCATGAACCTAATTAATTCCCTTAATTTAATTAATTACTATCCCTTATTAATATTTGTCTAGAAATTTTTTAATTCCACTAAAATTTTGAAATCAATGATTGGCTTAGTGCATATTGTCCTACCTCGGTTGTGAAATCAGTGATTGGTTTATTGCCTTTGGTTCTTGAAGCTATTCAACTTATACACAATGAGATTGCGGCGAGACTTATTGTCATATATTGACAACCTTAGGTGAATAAATGATAAGGTGTCATGTCATTGCCCCTTTGGGCTTTTAGCCCACAAAATTGGGTCTTCAACTTAAAATGGAAATAACTTTCAAACCATAAAAAACTGGGTGGGGTACCACTTATCATCAGAAAGATCTCGAGGAGAATCTAACTAGATTAATTAGGAGACAAGAAACCATGAATTTCCATGCCAAATTTGCTGACAAAGATCGGGGTAGCTCCTAGTGCTGCTTCGGTTGACATCAATGACAACCACCTATCAACAATCTTCGCCTTTGGCATTGATGGCAACACAAGTACTCCCCCTATGATCATAACTCCCCTTGGCATCATGCTTCTAACTTTCCTAATGCTTTCTCTCCCCCTTTGACATCAATGGCAAAGGGTAACTACCCCTGACCAGTGTTGATAATATTGCCGAAATATCGGCGATATTATCACAACGATATTATCGTGATATTTCCTTGCATGAAAATATCGTGCTATTTTCGAAATGTCACTAGTATTTTGGCAAAATATCGCGTGACGACCAAAGAAATTGTCGGATAAGTTTGGTCGCGACTAAAAAAAACAATTTTGGTCATTTCTTTTGCTCATTTTGGTTTCCAAGTCCTGGAGAAAGAAGGGGAAGAGCTTTATGGTGGTTTTCAAGGAGGGATTGAGGATCAAACAACCATTATCACCACCAACTAAGAATTTTTTGTGGATCAAAGATTGAAGAACAGTGAGACAAACTTCATTTATTCCATTAATAGATATGTTCTTAAAAACCCCTATGTTAATGATTTTTTTCATAGATTTAGGGTTATGCTTGCTTGCCTCTTCGCCTACGAACATTTTGCTTCTTTGTTCTTTTTCCATTTGCTATGATTTTCATGCCCATGAGCCAATGCAAGGGTTTTCTCCATATTTGGACGACAAGCTTCATTTTTTTTAAACTTTCTTATCCACCCTCATATTGCCATTTTTCATTCAAATTGCAAATAATGTAGTAATTTTTTTTTTAAATGAGGTGGTTATTACTTATTATTTTTTGTGTATGGGTGTTTAATGCCAGTTTTTTGTTTTTTTGGTGCCCTAGGTTTGAATTAGTTCACTACAAATATGTCAGAAGCCTTGGACCCATTTTGGGAGTATGGGGAGCCTGATGGTGGTACAAATCGGGCATATCTATCATGCAAACTATGTGGGACCAAGATGACAGGAGGGGTTACGCAATTGAAATACCATCTGGCTAGACTCCTTGGACATGATGTTGGGCTTTGTACAATTTCTAACTTTCTAGTGCAGAGCTTATACAAAAAGCTCTTGAAGCAATTGATGAAAAAGACAGAAAGAAGGAAGAGGCAGAAAGAAACAAGGCTGAATGTGCAGGTAGATCCTTTGGGATATCTTATTCTGATTTTGAGGTTGAGGGTAGTGGGAGGGGCTCCGCAACGTCACCTGCTAGTGCTAATGTTATTGGGATTGGGAGGTCATCATTTTTTGTTCCATCAACAAGACATGGAGCACAACCTTCCTTAAAATCAATTTGTAAAAAAAGGGAGAAGCAAGAAGTAGATAGAGTTATGGGGAGGTGTCTTTTCTGGAGCGACTTACCTCTTAACATCATGAAAACCAATCCATGTTGGCAACCAATGTGTGATTCTATTGTTGTTGTGGGCCCAGGGTACAAAAGTGCTACATATGAGGAGTTGCGGGGGCCAATCCTTCAAGCAGAAAAGCAGGACATCAACTCTAGATTGGCAGAGTTGAAACAAACATGGGAAGTGTTTGGATGCATAGTGATGTTTGATGGTTGGACAGATAGGAAGGATAGGACCCTTCTAAATTTCTTGGTACATTGTCCTAAAGGTACCATGTTTATTAAATCAGTGGATGCATCAACACATATAAAAGGTGCAACAATGATATGTGAGTTGTTAGATGGGTTCATTTGGGAGATTGGTGTCTAGAATGTGGTGCAAGTCATAATAGATAATGCAACAAATTATGTGTTTGCGGATAGGATGCTTTTGGAGAGGCACCGCACATTGGACTCCGTGTGCAACGCATTGTATCAATTTGTTGCTTGGGGATATGGGGAAACTCTCCTTCATCAAGGAGGTTATTGATATGGCTAGGAGCGTCCCCAAGTTTATATATAACCATGCTTTTGTTCTTAGCCTCATGAGGAGATACACTAGAAACAAGGAGTTGCGACATCTGATTTCACACGTTTTTCCACCAACTTTATTACTCTTCAGTCTTTGCTTCGATGCCAGTTTGAGTTGAAGCAAATGTTTATTTCTGATGAGTGGCGTGATTATAGATACAACAGGAGACATGATGAGAGAGCCATTGCAAAAATGGTGTACACTGACACATTTTGGCAGGGAATAGAAGAAGTGTGCTCAGTTAGTGAACCTATAGTAAAGGTTTTGAGATTGGTAGATGGGGACAAGCCTGCAATGGCTTCTTTGTATGAGGTCATGGATAGGGCCAAGGAGGCCATTCGTTCTTATTATGCAGACAAGGGTTATGTTGGGCTTGATAGACATATGATGTTATGGGATGTGATTGATAGTCGGTGGACAGGGATGCTTCATCGACCCATTCATGTAGCAACACTCTTCCTCAACCATGCATTTTCATACAAATGTGCCTTTGATTTTGATGGCGAGGTGATAGAAGGTCTCCATTCCTGTATTCAGAGGATGGTACCTGATCCTGAAGTTCGTGCAAAATCAATTGCGAGATACAATTTTATTGGGATTGTGTTGGCTTATTTGGCTTTGATGATGCTATTAGGGAAAGGACCCTCTTCATGCCACGTAAGTGACAAGTCATCACTCATTAGAATTTCAATTTACTTGTTTATAATTCTAGATTTTTAAAATTCAATTATGTAACTTTTATTTGAAAGTTTAATTATGTTTTAAGTTTTTAAATTTTTTATTTCTTTATTTTGTTGTAGATATTTGGTGGCGAAGCTATGGTGCAAGGGCACCAAATTTGCATAAATTGGCCATAAGAATCCTAAGTCAAACATGTAACTCTTCAGGGTGTGAGCGCAATTGGAGTGTATTTGAGAAAATACACTAAAAAAAGTGCAACAGGTATAACTTTGAGCTTCAACCTTCAATTGAGCAATTACATTATTGTAATTTTAATATATGACCCTCAAGTGTCAAGTGTCAAGATTCATTAGTTTTTTTGACAAGAACCGGTTGTAGTTCTCAAGCCTCAATAATTTAGTATATGTGCGTTACAATATCCGACTTTGAGTGAAGCAAATAGAAACACCAGTGGATCCAAATGTAATTTCCTTAGACAATATTGATGTATTGTCTTAGTGGAGGGTGGAGTCTGAGGTGCCCATCTTGGAGGAGTCACCTATATGGTTAGAGCCAGAGGAACCATTAGAACAAGGGAAGCAAGAGGAGGAAGAGGAGGAGGAGACTGTGGGAGCATCAACGCCAACACCATATGCTATAGATATATGAGAGCACAACTCCATACCCAACAATTATTATTTGACATTAGGTGTATGGGTAGGGCCTTCTACTGCCAGGGGCAGGCCTGGTAAACATCCCATCATGTTTTCCCGTAAAAGGGGGGAGGGCACTGATTTCAGATAGATAATTGCTAGTTTTATTTGTTTTGCTACGTATAACTACTAATGATGAGATTCTTTTATATATGTGATGTTATTTTGTATTGGTTCTCCACATTTGAGTCCTTGATTGGACAATTATCAGGGATCAATAGGATTTGGTATTGCCTTTGATGTATCATTTTTATTTTACATCCACTACATCATATATATTTGTGGTTTCTTCATATTTATGTGCCAATGTGTTTATTTCATGTTTTTATTGCTTTATATGTTTAAAAATCTGAAAAAAATGAATATATTATGCATTTTTTAAGTTTGCCGATATTGCCGATAAGATGTTTTCTGGACTCATCGATATTTTGCCGATAGCGATATTTTCAACACTGCCCCTGACAACCTGCCTATCCTGTAACTTGCCACAACTCCCCCTATCTACTTGACGAGATAAAGGAATAGTCTAATGAGGACTTGGGAGAATCCCAAGTTTTTGGTGAAGATACTCAAATGTTTCACAGGGTAATGGTTTGGTAAAATTGTTGACGATTTGTTCTTTGGTCCCAATGTATTCAACTTCGATATTTGTAATGACCAAAAGTCGTATATGCAACGGAAGTATTAAAATACTTCGTAGACAAAGACGACCATCATAGGATAGAATTGTAAATTGTATATTGTATTAAATAATTGATGTAGGATGAGTACAAATGAGAATGAGGGTCCAGTATATATAGCCAGGTAAGTACCCTCTCACGAACAGGCATGTCTCTAAGACATGCTTTTTCATTATTAACTAACTAATCATTAGTTAATTTACTTATTATTTATTATTATATTTATATTATTATGATTATTATTTATTATCTATTTTTACATAATTTATGTTCATAACATTGCCTTCCCCTTCAAAAAGCTTTGTCGTCAAAGCTTGTTGATGAAAGGGCTTGATCTCTTTTCTGCTATGAATGTCTTTTGCTTGATCTCTTTTTCTGCTATGAATGACTTCTCGTGTCGGAACAATCATCTTTGTCGATACAAGTTGATATGATCCTTGGAGTGATATACAAAGCTGTCGTACTGAAAATGGATTGAACCATCCTAGATTAACCTTCTGATCTCTGGAACTTTGTAACGAATTGTTTTCAGTAGACTGAATTGAGCTCACTTCAGTATTCTTGGGAACATAAGTTTGTTGTTTATGTTTTGAGTGATACAAATTTGTAGATTGATTAAGTTGTCTACTCTTGTGATTTAGATGTAGATAAGGAGTTTTTCTTGTTTGAACATCCTTTAACGTTTTTATGGCAGTTTCCTGATTTCCTTCAGGAATTGTTGTTGTTGAATTGATTACTAAATCCTCATTTGGAGTGTTCGTCGTTTGAACGACAACCTCTCAGTATGTCTTTACTTCAATAGGATTTGGATTTTGCCTGAACTGTGAGATTAGTGGGATCGATGTTTGCTTCTTCTTCCCCAACTTGGACTACTACATCTAGCGATTTTGATGCTTCTTTTGCAACAATTACTTCGAACCTATTCGTCAATGATTTCTTATCGTCCTTAAGTTTTTTAATATGTTTGAGCAGATTTTGATTATGATTCGTCATTTTCTGAGTGAACTTTATTTTGGCCTTCAAGCTTCTCGTCTTTTAAACACTTGATTTTCTCTAATAATTTTTTGTTAAGGTCCTTTAAGCATAAATTCTCGTTTTCCTTCTTTGATAGATTTTCGTTGAATTTTTTGTCAAAACTTTCTTTTTTCTTGTTCTAACTTGTGCTTCTTAGCTTTACATTTTCTCACTTGCATAAGTAGTTTTTCATTATGCTCCTTCAAACACGAATTTTCTTTATTTTTGTTGGATATGATTTCTTCAAGTTCTTTTTGCTTCCTTGATACTGTTTCTAGATTCTCTTGAAACATTAGTTTCGAAATATCCTTAAGATCTTTTGATGAAGGCATTATCAATTTTGATTTTGTTGTCATGTCTTGGAACGTCACCATCTTCCTCTTGTAAGGGAACATCAAGATATTTGTTTATTATTTATTATTATTATTATTAATTTTTTTTTTTTGTGTTTAAAATGAATGTACCTAATTCTTTGAACCAAGGTCGACCGAGAATTATTTCAACCTCTTCGTCAAGCATAGTGACGACACTAAATTGAGATATGTACTCATAATGATCAATTGTCACTTGTAAATCATTAATTTCATATTCTTTTTTGCCAAAAATATCTGTTCTTTCTCCTATGTTTGACTCTGGAATTAATAGTTGATTTGTTAGATTAACATCGATGTAATTTTCCTTGCGACTTGTACTAATAGCGATATTAACTTTTTCCCCTTGGACAGTGTCATGTCCCCATTTTTATTCTTTTTCATAGTACAACCAGGGTGGATTTCTAGGACAAGGGATGACCAGGTCAGTGGAGCAGGTTTATGTCGTTAGGGGTCCCGATGGATTTCTGAGGAGTTTTTATGGGATTTGATGGCATTCGCTTGGCATGTTCCATCATCAACACAATTTGTCGTTCGTTCCGTTGCATTTCGACAACTTTCAAATATCAACATTATTATTGGGCATAACTTAATTAAGCTTGAGGTGGCATTCCAGGGAGATTAATTGATGGAACACCTCAGTGTAATAGCTCGTTTGAACTGGAATGAGAAGATCCACATGACGACACTTTTCGATGTGAGTTTCAGTGACTTGAGGAGTCATCGTGACCAATTTACCCTTTTCCCGCATTAAAAAAATATTTTAATTAAAATAAAAGAGGGAAAAGTGCTCCATGATTAAAGTAATAATAAAATAGAAGGTTCTAGAGGGGTTCATTAGATCTATAAAAGAGGAGGAGGAGGCCATTGGAGGACATCTTGGATTGAGTATTGTTTCTTGTATTAGAGGTTGAGAACTCGGTTCTCTACTCCAACACTAGCCCCAGGATGGAAACCCTCAGGTGATTCAGTGAGAGTGGGCAAGCACCCATCTCTTCCCTTGGTGGATCCATTTAGGGTTCACAGGTTGCAGTGTATTGTTTTTCAGTTTGTTTTGGGAGGCCCATTATGGCAATATTGTAGATCTGTTGAGGCCAACTATCTCAGCTATTTTTCCAGCATGTAAGATCCCAATTCTTATATTATAATAGATCTGAGATTGTTTTTGCTTATCGTATTATCAAATTGCATGCATTTTATATGTTATATTTTACATGGCAATCTTCTGTTTATGAGTAGAAATTTTATGTGAAGGGGATGTTCTAAATTTATTTTGTTTGGGACATTACTGTGGTATCAGAGCATCAATCTTGGCTCAGCCTTGTAAAAATTTTTGTTTTCCCACCCCGGTTTTCAGTTTCTCCTTATTTCTCCCATGTAGTTAAATGCCCTTTCCCATAACCATACATTCAACAAGCTGGAAAAAATAAATATGCTGAAAACACAAATTCTGGAAAATTTACAAAATGCTGGAAATTGCAGAAATAAAAATCAGCAGTAATAAACAGCCATTAAAGCACATTAAAACACTGATATTTTTGGTCAACGTGGCCCTGGAAAAACCCCCTACAACTCTTGGAGAAAACCAGTTTGAGAGCTCTTCTTTATTTCTGGAAAATGTCCTTTTACAGTGAGAAATTTCAGCAAAAATCAACAAAATCAGCAAACAAATTTCCAACTTATCTCGATTTCTGAGCCTCACATCCCACTGGAAATTTCGAAACAGCAACACAATGCTGCACGGCTGCTGTACGGACGACCGTACGGACGGTACAGATGGCTGTACGGACCTCGATTTTTGTGCAGAAAATCAGCTGCCTCGATTTCTGTGCAAAAACAAATCTGTCTTTTACTGTTTGCTCAACAAAAATCTGCCTTTTATTGCTGGTTCTTTCAGTTGTATGATTTGCTGAAGAGCTGCCTGGTATGTGTGCCAAACTGCTGCCTCTTTCTCCTTCCTGTCCAGAAATCTTCCTTGCTCTCTTGCTCTCCTTCTCCCAATCTGCTCATGAAAGAATAAATGATCTTTTCCTCCTTTTCCTCCTTTAACCCAACTCTAAATGACTTTTGGGTGATCCCTAAATCCAATGGCTGAGATAGATTTAGATCAATGGCTGAGATTAAATGCACATTTAAATCTCACTTTCTATTTTTTAATTCACTCCTTTAATAAAGACCCACTTAGTCATTTATTTCCAAAGTCACTTTTCCTTTCTAATTTTTCATTGACTTTATAAAAGTCACTTTAAAATTAGACTTAGTAACTTTATCACTTAAAGTCACTTTTAAATTAGATTTTAACTTTATAAAAATTATAAAGTCACTTTAGGAGAAAAATTAAATCTTTTGGACACTTTTCCCTAGGCCAAAGATCAAAGCCTAAGGGAACCACTTGTCCTCCGGTACCAAATTTCAACACTCCCTCTTACCGAGGAAGGTGTTCCTCACCACACCCATCTTGTCTCTGAAGTAAACATGCTTGCCCCGTGGTAAGGCTTTGGTAAGAATGTCTGCTACCTGCTCACCAGTGGAAATATACTCAAGCTTCACAGCTCCCTTCTGAACATAGTCTCTGATGAAATGATATCTGATTCCGATATGCTTTGACCTGTCATTAAATACTGGATTCTCCGTGAGTTTAATGCAACTTTGATTATCACAGTAGATCACTGAAGGTCTCAACGGCTGACCAAATAAGCCAAACAACATCTTGCGAAGCCAGATGGTCTCACAACTAGCTAGACTGGCTGCCATATACTCTGCTTCTGCTGAACTCAGTGCTACTGACTGCTGCTTCCGGCTGAACCATGATACTACTGCTGAACCCAACCCAAAACAGCACCCTGAAGTGCTCTTCCTATCATAAGCATAACCTGCCCAATCAGAATCAGTGTATCCTACCAATCTCACTCCATCTCCCTGCCTGTAGTCCAGACCATAATCCACTGTCCCCTGCAAGTACCGCAAAATGTGTTTTGCAGCTACCCATTGAACCTTCCTAGGTTCACACATAAACTGACTCATCGTGTTGACTGCAAAATAGATATCTGGTCTAGTGTTGACCAAATACATCAAGGAACCAATCAGCTGCCTGTATAATGTAGGATCCCAACTCGGAATCCGAAGCATGAAGCTTCTTGCAGTTGGTGATCATCGGTGTCGACATGGGTCTACAATCCTCCATGTGGAATCTGCTAAGGATGTCCACAATATACTTCCCCTGCCCCAGGAAGAAATGCCCCTCCTCCTGCCACACCTCCAAACCCAAAAGTAATGCATCAAGCCAATGTCCTTCATCTCAAACTCCGTCGCAAGATCTCTCTTGCAGTGCTCTATGAGTCTCTCTGCACCTGTAATGACCAAGTCATTCACATACAGCACCAGAATGAGAGGCTCCTCACCTATCACAATAAAGTAAAGGTTCGGATCTGCCTCACTCTTTGTGAAACCCATCCCCTGCAAATAAGTATCTATCCTAGAGTACCAAGCTCTGGAAGCTTGCTTCAGGCCATAAAGGGCCTTCTTCAGTCTGCACACATGGGACTCCTTCCCATGCACCTCAAAGCCCTGTGGCTGCTCAATGTACACCTCCTCCTGTATGAAGCCATTGAGAAATGCGGTCTTCAAATCCATCTGGTGGATCTTCCAACCCATCTCTGCTGCTATCGATATAATGGAGCGAATCGAAGTATATCGAGCCACGGGAGCGAAGGTCTCCTCATAATCAACTCCCTCTACCTGGGAGAACCCTCTAGCCACAAATCACGCTTTGAATTTCTCAATGCTGCCATCTGCAACATGCTTTACCCTGTAAATCCATCTGGAAGTAACCACGGACTTACCCTCAGGCCTCGGCACCACCTCCCAAACATCATTCTTCATGATAGAAGAATACTCCTCTTGCATGGCTTCTCTCCAGACCTGCTAGCTAGCTGCCTCCTCATAGCTAGAAGTCTTAGAGTCAAGGATGCTGGTAACCATCGCCATATAGCTACAAAATCTCTCAGGTGGTCTACTCTCTCTGATCGGCCTCTTCGGCTCAGTAACAGATGTGGCATCTCTCAAGGTTACTCCTCCTCCTCATCACCATCAGTAGCCTGAACTCCTGACTGTCTGTCTGTTGTCCTCCTGCCTGCACCTGAACCTGTAGAAGCTAAGGTACCGTGTGAACTGTCCATCAGTGGACTCCCTAGTGAACTACTCTGTGACCTACTCGGAGCACCACTCCTCTGGCTCGGTGAGCCACGGCTCACTGATGGACTTGACATCCTCATAGATGTACCTCCTGATCCTCCTGATCCTCCTGATCCCTGCCCACTGGATCCCTGCGACTGACTCAACTGCTACTGAGGGTCTGGCTGATCCAGATACTCCAACTCCCGTGATCTCCTAAAGGCCCTGTCCTCCTCGAACTTCACATCCCGTCTGACAACAACTCTCCTCTGTGCAGGAATGTAAATCCGAAAGGCCTTTGAGGTCTCACTGTAGCCCACAAAGATACCCTTCTCTGCGGTGGGCTCTAGTTTGGTCCTCTTCTCCTTGGGTATATAGGAGTATGTAATGCATCCAAAGATATGAAAATGACCAATATCAGGCTTCTTCCCAGAGAAAGCCTCCTCCGGAGTCATGTGCCCCAAGGCACGATGCGGACTCCTGTTCTGCAAGTAAACAGTTGTGTTGCAGGCCTTTGCCCACAAAAACAATGGCAACCCCTGATCATGTAACATGGCTTTGGCAGCCCCTATGATGGATCTGTTCTTCCTCTCCGCAACCCCGTTCTGCTGGGGGTTGTAAGGAACAGTGAACTCCCTCCTAATGCCTGCCTCCGCACAATAGTCAACAAACTCTCCAAGGGTGTACTCTCCTCCATTGTCGGACCTCAGGGACTTGATCTTCCGACCTGTCTGTGTTTCCACAAGAGCTCTAAACTCCTGAAACCGCTTGAAGACCTCACTCTTGGTCTTCAAGAAATAAATCCAGGTCCTCCTGGAGTGATCATCAATGAATAAAACATAATACTCATATCCACTCAAGGAAACATGAGACATCCGACCGCTCACATCAAAATGTATCAAATCAAGTATCCAGTCGCTCTGCTGTCACTGCTGGGAAAAGGGGATTTGGCAAACTTGCCCATAGCACATCCTCTACAAGTATCAAAGTGATCAGTACTGAAATCTGGCATACCTGTAGTGATCTCCCGCAAGGTCCTCAAGGCTCCATGATACATGTGTCCCATCCTGCAGTGCCAAATCTCACACTGCTCAGAACTGCTAGCTCTGCTGTCGGTACTACTGCTCAATGCCAAAAGGGGCTGGAATGCAAACCTGTACACCTTTGCATGGCGTACACCTATCACTCTAGCTGACTCAGATGGAGCACCCCTGGGATACATCAACACCTGTCCTGCCCTGAACAGTACCTCATATCCTCTGTCCTCCAAAGCTGAGACAGATATGAGGTTCTTCCTCATCCCTGGCACATAAAGAACCTCTGTCACTTTCAAGGGAGGTTTGGACTCCCTCTGAAATTTCAGTGTCCCCACCCCGACTGCTCTAACAACTCTGTCATCACCGAGTACTACCTCTATATCAGTCACTCTCTGAAAGCTCTGAGAAGTACTCACGGACTCCTGTCATATGACGTGAAGCCCCACTGTCTACATACCAGATACCTGTAGATGCTCCACTAATCGAGGGAAAAGCATGCTCCCTCTGAACCTGTATGGCAGGTGATCCTGCACTAGAGGACTCACACATAGTGAACGCAAACTCCCGGTCAAAACGACCTGCAAAGTCCTCAATCTCTGCTGAAGCTGCCAAACTCTGGTCCTTCCCTTTCTTCTTCTTCTTCTCCGGACACACAACTGCATAGTGTCCCATCTTTTGACAATTCCAACACTTCACCTTGGAATAGTCCTTCTGTGTGTTTACCTGTTTACCTTTACCTTTGCCTTTGCCCCCACCACTGCTTG
>APFE031079278.1:0-14164 GCA_000404065.3 Pinus taeda | reverse complement strand
GACCATAGGTATGATAACCATCAAGCAGATAACCCAACCCAAATAGTCACAAAGATGAAGTGAAAGTGTCATGTACAAGAGCAACTTGCTACCATAAAGTGATTTATCCCTTTTCCCATTTTCCCCAGTCATTGCGACCAGTACCTCTTTATTTTTTTAACAAGCTTTAGGAGGATAACATGTTCTTGTAGTATAATTCCACCCTTCGGGTGAATCCATCGCTATGTGATGTTTTAATGAGCCTAGTGAAGGTGAAACTCGGTCTTGTCATGATGGAAAAGTTTGGCATTGTTTGATGTTTTAACGAGTTTAACGACAATGAGAACTCGGTTCTTTTCATGTTTAGAGAGTTTGAAAAGGGACAAAAAGAATACTCCACAAGTTCCTTTTCGTAAATTTGTCTCTCAAGTCTGGAAAAGCATAAAATAATACAAGAGAGAACCTATTGACCATGTTCAATCAACGTATTCCTTTTTCGTAAATAATCTATCTCAGTCTAGAAAAGGGTTAAACTTATACTAAGTAGATGTCGTTTCCAATCCATTTATGAGCTGAAAAGGACAAGCACTCGGTAATATTTTCATGTTTTAAGAGTCTGAAAAGAGCTTAAAGAGGATTCCACTTAGAGGAACGAGTGGTGTCTAGGATAGCAACTGGTTCTGGTGATATTGGAGCTTCTCAAAACATGTTGATTTATGTGAAGAGGCTGGCTATAAGACCACTCATTGCAATTGTTCCTCAAAAAGGGTAAAAACAACCAAGTGAAAGTGTATGATTATCCAAGCAGATAGTGATGATCGAAGGAGAAAAACCAAGGCTCATCTAACGGAAGAGGCTGACAGAATGGAAATCACAAGGGTTAAAATGGAGATGGGTTCATTTTTACACAAGCTTGAACCATAGGGAACTATGCTTGGATTCATTTTCATCTTTACACAAGCTTGAAACAAAAAACTATGCTTGGATTCAGTATCATGTTTACACAAGCTTGAAATGAAAAACTATGCTTGGATTCAGTTTCATTTTTACACAAGCTTGAACAAGAAAAAACTATGCTTGAGATTGGTTTACATGCCCCTAGCATGATGACTCGATTCTAGGTGCATGCCCCTAAATCTTCATTGCATTCCCCTAAGTAGATTACTCGTGGCTATCAGGTGGATGGAATGAAGGTTCATTTACAAGATTAAGTGAAAGACTTGACTAGGATTTTACGAGATCTAATAAAATATTCAAATTAGAACTTTGTTCCATGGGACCTTGTTTCATTTTTTAACGAGCTTAACACAAGACAAGGAACTATGCTCTGATTTCTTGTTTCGTTTTTTAATGAGCTTGACACAAGACAAGGAACTATGCTCAGATTCCTTGTTTCATTTTTTAACGAGCTTGACACAAGACAAGGAACTATGCTTTGATTCCTTGTTTCATTTTTTAATGAGGTTGACACAAGACCAGGAACTATACTCATATTCCTTGTTTAATTTTTAACGAGCTTGACACAAGACAAGGAACTATACTTGTATTCCTTGTTTCATTTTTTAACGAGCTTGACACAAGACAAGGAACTATCCTCATATTCGTTGTTTCATTTTTTAACAAGCTTGACAAAAGACAAGGAACTATGCTCATATTCATTGTTCACGACTCATAAGAGGTCATGACTTCCAATAGGTTCTCATCAAATGGGAGGACAATGCTTTGGAAGGGATACATAGCAAGGAATCCATTAGAGAGATTTGGTTACAATGCCCCCAGTACATAATGCACAACATCACAGAATCGATTGCCAGTTGATGTAAGCATGGAACGGGTTGCCACATAATTGACGCGTGGCAGAGAAGATACCATTAGGACAAAAGGACCATTTAGGGAAGATGGTTGATTGGAAGCCATATTTGGACCAGCAAATGAAAGCTGGTCAACAGTGACAATTCTGCCTTCATGCAATAAACACATCACTCGAAAGAGTGTTGAAACAATAGCTCCCATGCCATAAACATAATTACGCCCAAGAAGTAAATTGTAATCTAAAGGGCTTGGGACTATGTTATAGACATATTTGGGCACTGCAACCCCAATCACATATGTCGATAAACCAAGGGTTCTTAAACCCATAAAAGTGTTGTTTCACACCCTAAAGGATCATGGTCAACTGATTACATCATTTCCCAGAAGTTCCATCTGAAAAACCACTCAGAACTGGCCAAAAATGGACCATACAGACTACTCCATGCTAAGGGTGTGATGCATACTAACTGTAACACTGGCTAGGTGCGATGCATACTGAAAGAGCCTTCTATGGGGTGCAATGGGCGAGAGTAGACAAATGGTTGAGACAGTTTGCTAAGTGGAAACCCAAATAATCTTCTAGACACTTCTCACATGACACTTGCCTCTCTGAATTCGCCCAAGGATGAGTAAGAGATCATGAAATCTCCGAGTGGAACCAAGAACTATCAGTGAAATGACACTAATCAAAAAACCAGAAGCTGAATCACCCCTCTGCAAATATCTATAAATGGATGCCTCATCTCAGAGATCCAGAGGCTGGAATTTTGTAATTTGTAAGGAAGTGTTGTTGGTTTCTCTTTGAGACATTGTATTGTTGGGTGATCTTTCTTTTCATGAGGTGAAGAGGGCTTTCATGTTGGGAGGATGATGTTGGATCAGACAGCTAGGTTGTAATCCTCTCTTCTACTTCTACTATCAATAAATTTATTTGAGTTTTCCTCCATATAATTGTGTACTTGTAAATCTTGTATTTGTGAATGCAATTGTATGGTTAATGTACTTATGATTCTGCATTATTTATGGTATTATAGATATCTATGCTTTGATGGTGTTTTGCTGCTTTGCCTTTAGAGGTGTTCTTTAAAGCGGGACAAGTGAGAAAGGAGTGGCAAGCTCTATCAAAGGAGAGAGGAAACAAGCAATGAGCCAAGCGAAAGATTAAGGTTGGTGCTCTATGCTTCTCTCTTATCTATCATACATAAAGGAAAACACAAGTTACTTTGAATTGTTTGTTTCTAAGATTGTTACCTGTCTTAGTGGGACTAGCAGATCAAATAGACACTAGTTTTCCCGGAAACTAAATGGTGACTCCACTGGGGAGCGAAAAGTTTGTTTGTTTGTTACTATTGTTTGCTTTATAAACTATAGACAGAGCTTGAAGTTAAGCCAGCTAGACTTTGAACTGCACTTGCTATGCAAGTGCAAAGTAGATAAACGCTGCTTCAGTCAATCTTCGGGTTGGTTTATGAATTGAACATCTGACTTGCAAACATCCTAAGTGCCCTGGTGGTAGCTCAATAACCTCATAAGATCATACCCCTATACTTTGTTGTTACTGTCCATCATTTCTTGGACTAAATCACCGAACTTAGCTGCAAATTTTGAGCAAAAAACAAGCTCAGTTTCGTTCCCTGGTCCATCACACTATCTCTAACTGGCAGTCTGGATACATCGCACCTCCCGTGTGTTTCTGGTGAGATGCATCCCTGTTTCCCTTAAGGACAAGTGCGTTGATTGAATGAGACTATTTCCCTCTCTAGAATTTGGTTTTTTCTTCATTATTTTCAGCTCTATTCAGTAGTTTTGCAGCCTATGATCAGTATATCATTGTTGAAGCCTTCTTCCTTTGCATTATTCAACCTCCATTGATCAGGAATTGCGAATCCTTTTTTTCATCATTTGCAGTCCTCCTTTGCAAATAGTAGCTTAATTGAATTGTCGTCTTTTGATTCAAAAGTGTCATAATTGTCATTGTGAGTCGAAAAGAAGAGTGTCGTAAAGTCTTCCTCTTCTAGATAGTCGATTGTACTTTTTCCATTGTATTTGATTTGAATTATCAATATTTGAAGTGTCGAAAGCAGTTTTCCATTCGAAATTGGAAGTGTTGTCTTAGTCTTCCTTTCATTTTGAAAAGAAACTGCTAAAGTGTTGCTTTGAGGAAAAGTAGTTCAAATCTATACTTAGTTTTATTTTTGGCATTCTCACATTAAGGAAATGGAAAAACAAATACATGCATGTGCATTTACATTTAGACTGCATGCGGAAAATGACTTAGGAAAAGTGCATTTAGTGTGTGCTCTCTGCTCTCTGTTGAAAGAATCGTACTCTTCTTTCCTTAGTAGCTAGGATTTTCATTGCTAAAAGAAAACAAACGATTGTTTATCATTTTAGATTAAATATTTAGGAATTTTACATCTACATCATGCGGTGAACCTTGAAAGGCAAACTTCTTAAAAATATCAACTATAAAATAAACCTCAATGAATATAAGAACGCTTTGGAACCTAACGCACAACATCTAGAAGTCTAGGCTAGAGACGTATTTCGGTGTCGTAAAGCCTGGTAACTATCGTTTTCATCGAAGGTTGGGTGATTCCTCCTCTTTGATACGACAAGTGCCAGTACGGACTTGTGCTCCCCGTACCGTCGAGTATATATTGGGAGACCACAATAGGCTGATATCCTTTATCCGTAGGAAGTCGTGTCTGCCGCCCTATCAATCACAATGCACTGAACACAGCATTTGGGAAGATTGACTGTCGTACATAAAGTCCTTGGTAATTTCTCTTTAATTTACCACCAAGGTGTATATTGCAGTTTTGCGATTGGTTTGGTAATCCCTCTATCTAGATTTCCAGAGTCCTCACTTTCGTTCCTTTTCGACTCCTTAAAAGAAAAGGTCCATCTGAGCACTTGTCACTTCAGGCTCATTAAAAGAAGAACCCAGTCAAGCAAGGGGGAAACATGCATCGTCCGGCGAAAATATGCACACAGCACCTTCGAAACCCAAATCTCCATGTTTAATTTGCAAAGGAAACCACTTTCATCGAGATTATCCTTGCATTCCACGGATCTTGAGAGACTGGTCTTCCCGCTTGCACCATCTAGTGTCATCAACCTCTATCGATCATGTTGAGAACTCACCATTGACTAGTGGAAGTGAAGTCAATGGACAAAAAGGAAGATCTAGATTTCCTTGTAGGTTCTGTGAAGGCGATCATGCCCTCCACCGTTGTCCTTTTCTGGACGAAGCTAAGAATGTCTTGGAGAATCGTCCTGCTTCACCGCAACGACTTCTGCCTGGATACAAGAAACTCTTCCCAAGTCCATCGCTAGTTGAAAATCTAACTGACATACCTTAGTTGCCGGTCGAAATGCCTATCATTGAAGATAAACCCTCTGAGTCCATACTAGACCAAAGTCAACAGGTCGGGATGGCAGCCGACCCAGTCTTGCCTTCAGAAGGTCCACCTTCAGATGATACAGTTCCCAAAGAGAATGAGAACGACAATGTTCAAATTCTTTTTGTTAATATAGAATCTGATGAACATGGGGGTAATCTACTCGTTCCTTTACCACAGGAGGGAAGTTCCCCATTTCGAGAGATTCATCCGGTTGTTTATTCAAGCCCTTCTCTAAGCAATCTAGTTGTTTCCTTTGATTGGAATCTACTAGCGGGACCCCGCCTTCCATCTAATGTACCATTTAGAATCATAGTATAAGTTTACATAATGATCATGTCTGGCACTATCATAGATGAAGGGGCTCCCGTGAGTATCCTTTCCTCAACTGCTTGGTTCACCATCGCTTCTACCTGAGAATCGAAATTTGCCAGGCTTCAACAAAGGAACCAGTCGACCATTAGGGATCCTTCCAAATTTGCCTATAACTTTGAGAAGGAAAACCATTCACTTGAACATTATAGTAGTCCAAGGGCCACTAGATTACAATCTACTCCTTGGGCGTGGCTATGTTTACAGCATGGGAGCTATTGTTTCCTCACTCTTTCGGGTGATGTGTTTCCCGTATGAAGGTAGAATGGTACAGCTTGTTGACTAGCTTTCGTTTCCCGGTTCAAACATGGCTACAAGTCAAACACCATCCCTAAATGGTCTCTTTGCACAAGGAATGTCTCTTCAATCTCCAATTCATCCACCTAATTACCGCGAGTGATTCAGTGAATGTGACGAAGATTAGGGGGCATGCACCCTGGTCTGCTTCGGCCGACGAACTTAGATGAAAAAACAGATTCCCTTGTAGGTTATATGACCAATCTGAAACGCCATTTCCATGTAGGATATGGGATCAGTCTGGAACAGGATCTCCTCGCACGTTATGTGATTGGAAGCTCACACCATTCACCTTTGTCTCTTTCGATGGACAGAGCTAAGGAAGTGTTTTGTCTACTCCGCAGACGAAATGATCCTGCTTAAATGCAGGAACTTCCATAAGGGAACTGGAAATTCTAGTTTTCTCAACACTTGGGGACATGCAAACCTTTTTTATGCAAGTGAAAAGCGACCAGCGTAACTCTAACCTCATAGTATTTTAGCTTAACTTTTAGTTCAACTGCTTAGGTTAGGTGATTGGTCTGATCCACCATTCACTTTGTTGGCGGCCTCGGCAAAGCAAAGGAAACGTTTTTTCTAAACTATCCTACCTAACCTTAGTAGTTTATTAACTCTTAGTGTAGTTAGTTCTATAGTTGGTCATTTCTAGCCTGCATACGAAAGGCAATGAGCAAAGTTTCGCATGGGGCAAGCTCACTAAAAAATGAACCTACTGATAAGAGACATCTTTAAAAGACATCTGGCATGAGCAATATTACCGTAGGGCTGAAGCTCGTTAAAAAATAAACCCGCCACTGAGCATAGTTTCCAAAGATTCAAGCTCATTAAAAAATGAATCCACTCTCGGTAAATAACCTTTGTGATCACATTGCTATCAACCTTTTGAGCCTTGGTCGTGTTCTCACCGTCACCTCCAATCTTTTAGCTGATCATACACCTCCACTTGATTGTTTACCCTTTTGAGGAACAGCTACGACGAGTGATTCTATTAGCCACCCTCGTTACATTGTCATGTTTGAGAAGTTCCAAACTTACCTGGAACCAATTGCTACTAGAAAACATCACTCGTTCCTCAAAAACGAGTCTCTTTTAAGCTCTTTTTAGACTCGTAAAATATGAAAATATTGCCGAGCTACTGGCCTTTCTAGCTCGTTAAAGTAAAGGGAAGCACCATCCCTCCTCTACATTTTAATCTTTTTGGACCCAAGGGATCATTACACAAAAATATCGAGAGCTTGTCTTTTTTGGCTCGCTAAAGCTATCAAAAAGTCATCCCTTTCGTATTATTTTATACTTTTTCGGACTTAAGGGATTACGCCACGAAAAAGGACTACTGGAGTTTCTTTTCTATCTCTTTTCAAACTCTCTAAACATGAAAAGGACTGAGTTATCTTTGTCGTTAAACTAGTTAAAACAATAGCGACAAACTTGTCCTTCCGGACAAGAGCGAGTTTCACTGTCACTAGGCTCGCTAAAACATAGCAACAGGTTTACCCGAAGGGCAAATTATAGAACAAGCATATGTTATCCTCCTCAAGCTTGACAAAAATAAAGAGGTACTGGTCAGTAATGAGTAGGGAAAAAGGGAAGAAAACTTGAAGAACTTCATTGGTAGTAGGCCGCTCTTGAACATGACACTTTCATTCCATCACCATGATTGAGTCGGGTTGGGTTATTCCATTCACCATCACCATTGGTTCTCTGTACCATCCATGGGGTTAACGCTACCGATCCATCTCAGTGTCGCCGATATGTTCAAAAGAAGTCACTCAGAGAATTCACCAACCCAGTTAACACCTCATCCACTACAATGCCTTCACTCTCCATTTTTCATTACTGACATTCCTGAACCTTGTATCATCAGATCGTCTTCACCTCCTGAAAATCATCTGCTTCGTTTCGTGTCGTAGATTTGGGATTCATTAAGGCCCTCCTATGACGGGTCACTTCTTGTCGACATCAGCTCATTATCCAAGAAGTTGACTTTGGAACAAACCTTTCAGTACTTTGAAGCTTGCATGCCTCAATGGCAAGTTTCTCACTTCCGGCGACAGGTTTACATCAATGGCCTTTGACCGAAAGATTTTGCGTGGTGTTCGACATCAGATCCTATATTCACACCACGTGATATGTATTGCAGTACCTTGAGGGTCATTATCATTATCGGTGATTCCTCTCACGCTTGTTAACAGATTACATCATTGGCTGGTAATCAGGCAATGTCTTTCCATGTTCAACTTCAGAACATCTTTTCACATGGACTAACTTGTACATCGGGTGAAGATTAAATGAGTTTGAAGACCCCAGATCTAGTTTCATCCATCTGGGCTACGATATATTCAAGAAAATAAAGACATCAAATGTACTCCATAGTTGCACAGATGATCATCCAAACTAAGGGATGATGACTCTACAAGAATCACCAGTCTGCAACATACACGGTTGTCTGTCCTATGTACATGAAGATGAATTTATAAAGCTGAGCATGGGAATGCCCGCCTCAGCTATATCATGAAAATAATATGAAGATAATGTATTGTATTGTATTTTATACAGATCACCTGCCAGTTCGAAAAAACCTCGGATCCTCATGATAAAGCATTTCACCCGACATCAGAAGATTTACGACCTCATGCTTTAGGGGCAAACTATTATAGACATATTTGGGCACTGCAACCCCAATCACATATGTCGATAAACCAAGGTCTCTTAAACCCCTAAAAGTGTTGTTTCACACCCTAAAGGATCATGGTCAACTGACTACATCATTTCCCAGAAGTTCCACCTAAAAAACCACTCAGAACTGGCCAAAACTGGACCATACAGACTGCTCCATGCTAAGGGTGCGATGCATACTGACTGTAACACTGGCCAGGTGTGATGCATACTGAAAAAGCCTTCTGTGGGGTGCGATGGGCGAGAGTAGACAAATGGCTGAGACAGTTTGCTAAGTGGAAACCCAAAGAATCTTCTAGAAACTTCTCACATGACACTTGCCTCTCTGAATTCACCCAGTGATGAGTAAGAGATCATGAAATCTCCAAGTGGAACCAAGAACTATCAGTGAAATGACACTAATAAAAAACCCAAAAGCTGACTCACCCCTCTGCAAATATCTATAAATGGATCCCTCATCTCAGAGATCTAGAGGCTGGAATTTTGTAATTTGTAAGGAAGTGTTGTTGGTTTCTCTTTGAGACATTGTATTGTTTGGTGATCTTGCTTTTCATGAAGTGAAGAGGGCTTTCATGCTAGGAGGATGATGCTGGATCAGACAGCTGGGTTGTAATCCTCTCTTCTACTTCTACTATCAATAAAGTTATCTGAGTTTTCCTCCATATACTTGTGTACTTGTAAATCTTGTATTTGTGAATGCAATTGTATGGTTTATTGTACTTCTAATTTTGCATTGTTTACGGTATTATAGATCTATATGCTTTGATGGTGTTTTGTTGCTTTGCCTTTACAGGTGTTCTTTAAAGCGGGACAAGTGAGAAAGGAGTGGCAAGCTATATCAAAGGAGAGAGGAAACAAGCAAGGAGCCAAGTGAAATATTAAGGTTGGTGCTCTCTGCTTCTCTCTTATCTATCATACATAAAGGAAAACACAAGTTACTTTGAATTGTTTGTTTCTAAGATAGCTACCCGTCTTAGTGGGACTAGTAGATCAAATAGACACTAGTTTTCCTAGAAACAGACTACCATCACATTGATATGAACAATTTTTCCTCCCAAAGTAATAGGCAACTAAGGAAGGATCCCTAATGGTTGACTGGTTCCTTTGTTAAAAGGCAACAGATTCTGGGTAATAGGCAGAAGTGGCAGCAAAAAGAGCGCCCACCAAGCAGTTGAGGAAAGGATACTCACAGATGCACCTTCATCTATAATAGTGCCAGATACAATCATATTATAAACTTGTACTATGATCTGGAAAGGCACATAAGAAGGAAGACGAAATCCTACCAGTCGATTCCAATCAAAGGAAGTGACCATACTACTTAGAGGGGGTACCGTAAGAACGGGAGAATTAACTCCTTGAGTTACAAGAACGGAGGATTTTCCTCTTGTCTTGATGGAACAAAAGGGTTGCCTCCAAGCTCATTGGAATCTGAAGAAATGAAAAGAACATGAGTGGTATCATACTCACTCTCTATGGGAAAGGTACGATTAACTGAAGGTGAAATCAGGTCAACTGTTTCCTCAACTTGTGATTCGTTAGGTATAGACTCATGGGATTCACATTCAGAGAGAGTGAGTTTGACCGACGGTTGATTTAGGTCAGTCACTTCATCAACTATTGAAGGATTAAGGGAGAGTCTCCTGTAACCAGATGGAAGTTGCTCCAGAGAAGTAGGACATTTATCTAACACTTTTTGGGCTTCATCCAGATAGGGACAAAGGTGAATGGGGTGATTCCCTTCACATAACCTACAGGGAATCTTAACTTTACCCTTCTTTCCATGAACTTTACTACCACTAGTTAATGGTGTGTCACTAGCATGATCTCCAAATGTTGATGACACAGGATGATGTGAACAAGAACGCCATTCTTCTAAGATCTGAGGAATACCAGAACAATTTTAAAGAAGGTGGTCTCTTGTACAAAGCTTGCAAGGATATCGAAGTTTGTGAGGCTTATCGAATAGTTTCTCATCAGAAGTTGCATTCGAAGCAATGGTCGCTCGACTTCCCCCCTGCTGAATTTTATTCTTCTTCTTCTTCTTCTTCTTCCCTTTATTCTTCTTCCCTTTCTTCTTCTTCTTATCCTCTTGGTTACTAGTGTCAATACTTTCACCAAGCAAAGAGGAAGAAGGGGAGGAAGAAAAAATCGATGAAGAAGGTAAAGGGTCAACTTTAGGATCCTCTGAAGGTTTATTTTGTCCAGTTGTAGGAATATTCAGTTGCGGGGCCAAGAAGGTTGAGAACAACCATACTGGCAAGCTGATGGTAAGTCTCAAAAGGGACAATGTAGCCATATAAGGAGCACCAATATTTCTGAAGGGAGGAAAAGGACTAGGATTTCCATCAAAAGGAATTCCTTGATCGGTGGACTCCGGAGTTGTTGCCATATGTCTCAACCTAAGATCAACTAAGGAGTGACATGGAGGATGTTATATGCAGTCAATTAATTTTATCTTAATCAAAATAACATAACATAACAAAAGAGGGATAATCTAGGCAAAAGGATTACCAAGTAATTGTGAACTGCAATACACTGCCTCAGTAAACCAAGGACTTAACATACGTGCAGGCAATCTCCCCGAATGCTATGTTCGGTGTATCACAGTGTACAAGGTAGCCGACTCGATTACCTAAGGATGGATAGCAACCTAATGTAGTCCTCCCATATATACCTGAAAGTACGTGGAGGCCCAATTCCTGTTAGCGTTGTCTAATGCGAAACCGCACAGCGAGAGCATTCCTTTATACTTTTCATACTATAACACTGCCATATATACCCGAAGGTACGTGGATGAGCTACGATATAGTTACGTACATGGGATGAGGTATTACACTCGGAATGTATCACAGACAATTAACGACAGCTGTTATGTTTTACGGCGTTGGAACACATCTCTAGCCTAGAACCTCTAAATGTTATTCATTAGGTGACAATAATACTCCATTAGTTTAATTGACATAACTTGTAAGTTGATCTTGATTAAGAGTTTGTCTTTTAGGTTCACCGCGTGATGTCTTTGAAATTCCTAGAATGCAACTATGATGAGAAACATTCTTTTCATTTGATTTTGAACAATGAAAACCTTAATTACAATGGATAGAGCAATCTGAATGTCTAATCAAAGAGCATAGAACACATCTAATGCAATTTCCTTATACTATTCCTACAAGCACACACAAACCTCTAGATGCATAATGAAAGTTTTCTTTTCAATTCCCTTAATGTTTAGATGAACAAAAGGAAATTAAATGCAGATACAATCAATTAATACTTTTTGCAAGAAACGAACACTTTACGACAGTTCCTTTTTGAAAGAAATGAAGACTTTACAACATTTCCTTTTCAGAAAAGATTAATCGACTATAATCTAACTTTGAAAACGAATTGATAATGATAAAGAAATCATTTAAGAAACACTAACAATCAAGGCCAAAGTAGGGCTAGGAGGAGAAATACAACTTGATTTCAGAACCACAAGAATCATTGATCTTTCAGCGATAGAAGATAAATGAGATGGAGGAACTTACTTGTAGTCTTTCGCTTCCTTGATCTCTTTTGAGTCGCTCTTGTTGCTCCCACTTGAACTAAATACGCTCAAAAGGTACCTATATCAAGAGAAATTGATGCAGGAGCATCGGAACGGGCCAGCAATGTGGGAGATTGCCCGCATGTTGTGGCTTGAAAACTGGATTTTATTCGCTGTTAATTTTAGTATTACTATGAGTTGATTTCATAATTAGTTGTTATTGTAAAGAGTGACATATCTCCATTTGATATTTGATTGTTAGGCACATTAAAATAGTCTGTTGGAATAAATTTCTGGGCGTTCACCTTATCTATCTGTTACCGGAATTAGTGGCATAACAGAAGGGGCGATTCTGGTGTTAATTAATGGTAAACTGAAGATCTTTGGAGCGTATCAACGCCGAGTCCTCATGGGCCTGCAATCTGGTAAATTGTTGTGT
Source organism: Pinus taeda (assembly GCA_000404065.3). NCBI lineage: Eukaryota > Viridiplantae > Streptophyta > Pinopsida > Pinales > Pinaceae > Pinus > Pinus taeda. The sequence goes on along the minus strand of APFE031079278.1, from coordinate 1,653 downwards.
TATGTACCTGTGCTAACCGCAGATTGTGACAAATACAGTTGTGCTGGACCAAATTCTCGGGCAAACATTGAACCTGTACTAAACGCCCAACGGAGATATGGCGGAGGGGCGTATTCACTGGAGGAAATTGAGGTGAAAAAAAAGGAATACGTGGACGCGTTTGCAAAAGGCGCAGGATCCAATCACTAAAACGATGACAGGGGGGAATTAACTCAGCAGTGGTAAGCAATGAGAGACCGAGGAATGATTTACATCGAGCAGTAACAACAGAAAAAAATTCACCCACTGTGCGTATGTCAGTTCCGGCCTTCTATTTCCCTGGAGAGGATTCCTTGATTTGCTCAAGCAGCGTTCCTGATTTGATGACCAGCATACGGTTCTGTGCAGGGGACACAAGTATAAAGAGTTCTTCAACGTATTTGTGAGGGGGGCCGCAGATTGATAAGGGTGCTTTGAGTCATTTTAGGATCGAACCTCCAGGAAAAAATGAATGAATTGTTTTATGGTGTTGAAACAGCATGTTTATTTTGGTATTTTTGTTTACTGTTCAGATAGAGATATTAAGGACCTGCGCTGTCCATAATAGAGTAACAGATGTTGACTGGATTGTCTTTTTTTCTTTGTTTTGGTGTGACCTTTGAGTAGCGGATTTTGAAGCCTGAGGTGCTGTGTATCCGTGATGCAAACGAGTTGTGTTTTTTTTGTAATGATATTAATATTAAACAGTGGCAATAAAACGATTTCCGTCTTTTTTGTTTGAAACAATGGGGACCATCTTTGTGTATTCGTTGATCAAGAAGGCCCTGTCCTGACACCCTGCGGATTTCAGGTTAAAGGAGAGCGTTTTGAATCGAACAGAATTCTGGTGTTTGCAAATTAATTTATTGATCTCCACGCTGGTACATTATTTGGTATCAGAGCCAAAAGATTCAGTGGGTTGCAGCTAAGATGCCACCAAGGCGAGGAATTGGTCGAGGAAGACCAGAACCAAATGCAGTCCTGATAGACGAAGTGCGAAGACTGCATGAAAGAATGGAGACAATGGAAACAGCCCAGAGAAGAGCACCATATGTGAAAACTGAGAGTTCTTCGGAAGCGTCTGATGAAGAGGACGAAGCAGGAGAAGAAACTGAAACTGCCAAAGTCCTTAAGATGCTGGCAAAAGTTGGCAGCAAGCCCAAGATAGAAATTCCTATGTATGATGGGAGTTTAAATGCCGAAGAGCTCATGGATTGGATCAGATCCATAGATCAGTATTTCGATTATGAAGAGGTTGAGGAGAATAAGAGGGTGAAGTTTGCAGTCACTAGATTGAAGGGCCACGCAGCCATCTGGTGGGACGAGTTACAGACATCAAGAACGCGAAAGGGGAAATTTAAGATCAAGCAGTGGGATAAAATGGTAAGCAAACTCAAAGCCAAGTTTTTGCCTAAAGACTATCATTTGAATCTTTTTAAGCAGATGCAAAATTTGAAGCAGAAAGGAATGTCTGTTAAAGAATATACTGAAGAATTTTACAGGTTAAGCATCAGAACAGGGCATGTAGAAGATGATCTAGAGAAAGTAGCCAGATACGTTAACGGGCTAAGGTATGAGATCCAAGATGAGATTAGCCTGTTAAGTTTGACAACTGTTGAAGATGCCTATCAAGCA
>APFE031079266.1:0-14011 GCA_000404065.3 Pinus taeda | reverse complement strand
TCCCCATGATGTTCTGAATACTACTTTGTATAGTTCTTTGTTCTTTGTTCCTACAATTTACAAGTGAGGTGAGAATAATGATAAGGAAAAGGTGACATGAAATCTTTAAATGCTGAAGACATAGAAAATATGCCACCTTACGTGAAATGACTCTTCGATAAGCACAAAACCATATTTCATTAACAACAAGCAACTAACTCATTAATTAGCGTTAAAGCGCATAACGAGGTCACGGTTTATGGAAAAATATTTATCGAACAGCGAGCTTGAAAGGATCTATGACGAAGCAATTTTTGCGATTTGCTTCACAATATTGTAGATCGCTATGTCGCTCTATCACTTTATCACAATATCACAATATTGCAATATCGCAATATTGCTGGATCATAGCGGCATATGAAAATCATCTGTTAATGTGTAATGAGATTTGCGATATGCATCATCGCATATCGGCAGTTTGAGGTTTTTCAACGTAAGTGGTCTTTGATGCATGTGATGCGATGAAGTTTCACATCGCGATCTCACATTCTTAGAATTTCACTTGTGAGGAGGTATCCATTATCCTTTTTGTGATGCGATATTTCTTAAGGAGTGATTTCTTCTTACCTTATCATAAAACTTAAGCTTTTTAGATTTTTCAAGGGTATTTTCCTAAGTTTATGATGGTAAGTTTTATTTAAAAATGAATTACAAGCACTAATTGATTTTTAAATTTTTTGACTAAGGGACCCTACTTATTTAGTACTAGTAATAACACTAAATAAGAAGGGGGGTTGTTGTTGGCCACAATAATTGGTGATTCACTTGGAAGAACCAGTTATCTCTGCTTTTCTTTTGAATTTTCTAAACTTCCAAAATAGAAAATTTTCCAGAAAATCAAACTTTATTATAGAAAGACAAAGTACATTATGCTTTTACCTATCAATGATATTTTGTTTCTTCTATTTTTAACTTTAATTATTTACTCCCTCAAGCTAGTATTTGTATGTACATCAGTCACTACTTGGTTTATAAAGATAAAAACAAAGCCTTCTCTGTAATCAGTTTTTTATATGCTCATTTGTCATAGGTTGAGCCTCTGTTGTCAGTAGGCATTTATAGCCTCGACAAGGTTACCTGTTACCCAGCAATGATCTTGTATCCCACTTAGAGAAATATACAATATCAAAGAAAAATCCATATCCACTCTTATTCTCTTCATTTTATTTTTTACCCTTAAAGAACAATGTCTTAGTTTGGTAGCCAATTTATGACAGTGTCATTCACTTGATTTATAACTTTGCTGAACAAGCTGGCTCGTGATGAGACCCCTTGTCTTTTGATTGCAACAATCTTGAGTCATTGCCCTGTTGTGGTATGCAGTATTGGCAAAGTCAACAAGCTATAATATCTATGATCATGATAAGCCGGCGCGTGATGAGACCTTTTACTCTTTAAGTTAAAGTGTATCATTGGATTATTCCCTGAACATTGTAATTCCCTAGGTGTGGAGGAAGTCATTGTTTCCTTAAGATAGCTCTGGACAACAACGGTAGAGTTTTTGGAAAGAAATTTTCTAAGATAATCTTCATTTTGCTATTGATACCTTTCATTGGACTGATGTAAAACAATTTCCCACTAAATCTCACTTTTCATCAAAATTTTAAAAGTTGAAACTAGTATCATTTCTAGGCCTAGAGCCTTCAACTGTATCTTTCAATAATAATGATCAATTTTCCAAAAGAATTATTTTTATACAAGTGAAAAAATAAAATCTAAAAGAGAATTTGTGTCTTTTTCGAAAATCCCAAATGCACCCATTTACAACTAGTTTTATTATGGAAATAAAAACTAATCTACAAAATAGAAGAATGATCTCCTATGGAAAATATTTTTTGAGGATCTATCCGTTAACAAGTAAAGAATATCTTTTTCCTGTTAAATCCTGTAACATAAAAGTGGACGGACATATGACTTTTGTGATTTGGAAAGGGCCAAGCCACATTCATTGAAATTTTGGATGTTTCCCCTTTTCCTCATGAGCCTTGTCCCATTTTAAAACTAGATCTCCTATCTAAAAGTCTTTTCTGGATATCATGTTTGAATCAAAAGAGGATTTTACTAATGCTTGGTGATGAGCATGAGTTATTTTGGCCTGTTCTCTTTGCTCTTCTAACTTAATTATTTCCAGCTGCCTTGGTTGTAAGGAATAAATTGGTGCTTCATCAATATATTGGACTAAGGCCAAAGAGGGAATTGCTAAATGAGTTGGAAGAATCACTTCTTTGGCTTTCTGCGTTATTCAATCTACCCATAAAGCATATATTAAAGAATTATGCCAATTCTTTTGATTTTGATCAATGGTTCGCTTAATGATTCTGATTAATTTTTTATTTGTAGATTTAGCTAACCCGTTCCCCTGTGGGTAGTAATTGGACGATTATTTAAGCTTGAAACCCCTTTTGAGTGCAAATTCAGTCATTGCATTACCAGAAAAATATGAAGCATTATTAAACGTTAAAGCAGAAGGTAACCCAAACCTGGTGATTATGAACTGATCTATGAATTCGATGATATGTTCAGCATTAACCGTCTTGAGTGGGACTGCTTCTACCGATTTAGTAAAATAATATGTTGTTTTAAGGATATATCTATGTTGTTTAGAAGAGTGAGGAACAATCTCACCTATTATGTACAATCCCCATTGATTAAAAGGTTGTTCAATGTTGATTGGTTGCAGCGGCAGTGATGGTTTCTTTTGTCTCCCAGCAGCAGTTTGACAAACTTGACATTTCCTTATGTAGTTATGCAAGCCTTTGAATAATGTGAGCCAGTAATAGCCTGCGTGTAGGATTTTATGTGCAATAGCGTCTCCAGCATAGTGTCCGCCTGCTGGCCCATTGTGGAGTTCCTGCAAGACTTTTTCAGCTTCATATTTCTCAAAACATCTAAGGAGAACATAATCATAATTTATTCTAAAAATAACATCGTTCATGAGCTGATATTGTTTGGCTTTCAACCTTAGAGCTCTTTTCTTGGTGTGGTCAAGGTTTGAAGGAGCATATCCATTCTTTAGATAAAATATGATATCGACGTATAATGACTCAACATCGTTTAGGCTTACCTCGTACATTTGTATCTCTGCAGATGGTCTTTCAGACATAAGCAATGCTCCAGCCAGCATTTTGCAAAAGCCTTGACCTTTTACAATACTTGCTAGCTTGATTTCTACATCATATTCTTGTAAGGCAGTAACCCCATTGGTTCTTTTCTCACCCACATCTTTTTGTAGTAAGAGATTTCTTACCGCTGGAAAGGGTACTATGATTTTTGTATGGGTTTTGAGTAGAAAGGGTCTGAAATATTTAATTGCTTTGAAAACAGTGTAAGCTTGTTTCTCCACATCTAAATAATTTAACTCAGCCCCCTATAAATTGGAACTGAAAAAAGCAATTGGAGCTTCTGCTTTGTCTTGATTTGCTTGAGTGAATATTGCAGCATATGATCTATCAGAGGCAAATGTATATAAAATAAAAGGATCAGAAAAATTTGGAGTTGCTAAAGATGAAGCGTTAACAATTGCTTGTTTGATCAGATTGAATGCTTTATATTCGTCTTGGCTCCATTTAAAGTTTGAGTTCTTTTTAATCATTGCTTGTAAAGTGTTACCGGGAATAGTGTCCACATAGATCTGCTATTCCCACTAAGACTGGTAGTTATCTTAGAAACAAACAAGTTAAAACTACTTTCACTTTCCTTTATGAAAAATAGACAAGAGGGGAACAAAGGACAACAACCTTTGTCTTGCGCTTGGTTCCTTGCTTGGTTCCTCTCCTTCTATATAGATCTTTGCCACTCCTTCTTTGTCTACACAGCTTCAGAGAGCACCTGTGGAATCAAAACAACATAACACTATCGAAGAACAGAGATCTATATTCATAAACAACACAGGACCAAATATGTATTGACCACACAAATGCATATATAATCAAACATACAAGAATGTGGAGGAAAACTTGAATGGCTTTATTAATATCAAGAATAGCAAGAGGATTACAACCAATTGTTCTGACCCAGTGTTAGCCTCCTGCTGCAGCAGGTTACTCATATTTCATGATTGACATTTTTATAGACCAAATATGTAATACTTTGCATGCTGCAATGCTCCATATTTGCTTAACAATCACCAAACGAAGAAGGCTACTCAGAGTTCATCTAACTACTTTCCAAATTTTGAGAAGTTATTCCAGTGTTGTACAATTTTCAATTAAAGGTAGGTCCAAACAGCGTAATCTTGGTCTCCCCAGGTTTCAATTTCCTGTTTTAGAATATAGAGAATGAAAATCTATCCAAACAGCTTAATCTTGGCAGATTCTTATATAGGTAGAGAATCAAAGGAGCCCAACTGCTTAATTTGGGCCCTCGGATGAAATAAGGGTAGTTTGTAGATAGGAAAGCATAAAAAAGAAAAATTGAAATGATGGGTTTGCAAGTCTAAGTGCACCCAAACCAAAATAAGAAAAAATGTTAGGTAAATAGGCTGGGTAGGTAGTTTTGAGGTTACAGAATCTTGATTGTTGATCAGTTCCAGGTTTTTAGGTGTCATCTCTACTCAGGACATAATCACCAGGAAGTTCTATGCGAAAAGCTCAAAACAGGCATAACCAACTTCCTTTCTCCATCTCCCCCAAATCATTAACTAATATCCCCAAAAAGAGGTCAATATCTACTTGATACCTCTTAAGTTTCATCATTTTCATGTCATTAGCTTGGGTGAAGATCTGCTTCACTCAAAGAAATTCCATACTCTCTCTATAAGGTTCTATCCCCCCATTGCAGCCTAAGACCTCCAAAACTTAGCACTTTCTTACCATCTCCATATTGACTACTGACATTATTATTTAACTCCCTATATTTTTCCCATCCCCCTACTAAAACTATGTAAATCATCCCCTATGTAAATATCCCTCCCCCTGGTTGAAACATAACCATAAGTACCCCCGGGAATTGCTCAGTTTGTCTGAAACTTGGCAAGAGTCATGCTGCCCCTTCAAACCATCTTCTAAATGCAATATACTCCTTCCAAAGTATAAAATCCCTTTGTAGGTTATCGGACCCCTTCCGAGGCCTCAAATGCTTTTCCAACACACGTACTCACTCCTTCCGACCGCAATAGACCCTTGCCGATTTCCTTAACACTCTGCAGATCCTAGTAAGCCATCTCGCGTCGCCATACCGCAATATTCTCACCACATAGTTGTGCCCCATCCTTTGTTACCCGATGCGATATTGCAATATCGACGATCGACAGTCGCAGGCATCGCATGTCCAAAGTAAATACCTTCTCGTTCCCTGCCGATGCGATATTGCGATCGCATCGGAAAAGTTCATCGCATTGCATTAAAGTATGAGCACCCTGTCATGTCACATATGTACCAGGGACTCGTTGCTGACATCATCTGCCGTACTGCTGACGTCAGCAGCCAAAAAACCGAAAATTCGCGCAGGAAGAAAAATCGTGCTTCAGAGCTTTGGAACAAGAAACAGAGGCAGTTTTCGATGCACGATTAGCGCAAAGCGCTAATTGTGCATCGCTACGGGAAATAGGTCGTTTTGGGGAATCTTTTTATTCCTTGGCCCGTTTTGTGCCGAAAAAGCCCGAAATTGCTCGATTTTGCCAAATTAATCTGGTTTAAAGACAGGAAAGGACCAGAGACAAAGATTAAAGAGTATCAGATTAAATCAACAGGGAAAAAACATGTCAAAGAGTATCAGCAAGTGGTGGAGACCATCAATGTAGCGGCAAAGAGTATCAGCGAAGATCTTAACAACGGCCCAATGCAGGAGAAAATTTAATACCTTCCAGTAAAGTCAAAGAAAGAGGGTGAGGCCACTCAAAAACTCTCAAATCATGGTTATTGCACATTTAATTCGCACCAGAACAGAACTACAGATCCCAAAGCACAGTTATTCCAGCAGTACTGCATCGAGCCTCAAAGGGCCACATTGCACTCTTTTTTATTCAGCTGCCTCTAGCGCAGCCCAAAGGACTTACCTGCATTTAATTCCAGCGACAATTAGGTTTTTAGAAAAATCTTTTCCGGCAGACCTGGTTAGGTCAATTGTAATAAATGACTTCTGATATTTTACTTATATATACCACCCTGAAAGATGGAGTAAGGGTTGGTTGGTGAGTCGAGGAAGTTGCTTAATCTTTGTTATCTCGACATTTTCTTCAAGCAGAGACCCGCACTGTAACTGTCATACTTTCTATAATCAAAGACTGCTGAAAGCATGGATTCTGAAATTGTTAGATGTGTTTAATTGGCCGAGGAGTCATTGTGGAATTCCTGTGCTTCTACATGGTTCAATAAGTGTTTCTCAACTCTGTTAATTTTTCATGTTTTGTTTTACCACTGTTTCGCCATCTAAATTGCAGAAAAAAAGAATAGCTTAGGATTTGCTTAACTACACCTTAAGCTCAATTTCTGCAATTTTTCATGTTTTCATCAGAAATAGTTATGAACATGTATACTTAAATGATCTTGTTTATGCTGTTTCTTTCACATATGAATGAGAGTTTAGGAATTCTTAGCTGCTCCTAGATAACCATTCATCCACTTCTCCTCTCTTTTAGTTTGATGAAAGATTCTCCTTTGCCTTTCATCTCTGATCGTCATTACATCCTTTCAGTAAATTGATAACTGTATCATGTGTGGCTATCCCGCTCCTTAATCCTCTTGTGACCAAGAAAACCCAACAACAAGCCTTAATCCATGACTCCATGCCCAAAGGTTTGAAACTTATCACATCTTACCTTGCCTCTTTGCTTGAAATTTCTATCTTGCATCCAAACACAAACAAAAATCCCTGAGCCAAAAGCTAGCCTAAAATCATCAACAAAGTTGAATCATTAAGAAAGAGCCCTCTCTGATTGCAGGTGGGCTAGAACCTATAATCCAAAGACTGGTTTGTGGTTACCTCGGCCATATCCCTACAGGAGCCTAGGGACAACCTGAGTAATAACATAATGGCGACTCTGCCGGGGACCTCCTCAGATAAATTCATTAAACCAGTCTGCAGCCCCATAGAGGAAGAAACTGACCTGTGAAAGTCTCAGTCGACCTGTGTTGTTGCGTTTTTTAGAAAAAGTTCCCAAAAAATAGAGTAGGAGCTGGCTCCTAAGAAGAAAACGCGTAATACATGATCAAATCCTGATCCAAGTAGCCCAGCTGTTGTTGAAAATCCGAATTTAATTCATAAGATCATTAGAAAACAAAAGCAAAAAGAAGACCAAACTGTTGCGAGTCCTGAAATAGTTCAGCCAAGCAGTGTTCCAAACCCTGTCAAAGTTTTATTCCGGTCTACCCCAAGTTCCCCTGGTTCATCACCTCCGTCTCCAAGCAGCTCCTCTACACCTCCATCCCATACTCCTACTACCAGTACTACTCCTTCTACCCTGGTTGTTCCTGTTATCCCCGCTGCTCTAGCTGTTCCACTTATCTCCATCATCATGGCTAGATATGCGCCATTGCCATTGCCTCAGGACTACCAATCAAAAATCACCTATTTTGATGGCGCAACCTCCTACACCGCCCTACAACATACAAAGGAAATGCAGGATTATTTCGAGAGTTATGAGATTGATGATGAGAGTGTAAGAATGAAGATTTTTGTCCAAATTTTGACCGGTGATGTCAAAACCCAGTTCAGGGCACTTGCACCCAATTCTATATTAAAACCTAAAGCCTTATACCAGGCATTTACTAACAGATGGGAGAAAAAGAAAGACCCCCTACACATACTATCTGAGTATGATACTATCAAAAGAGGACCTCAGGAAACAGTTCTGGATTACTGTGCAAGATTTAACAATGTTTACAATGCAATACCACAAAATCTAAGACCTCCAGTTGATCTCGCTTTATACAAATTCCCGGATGGCTTTGATGCTGAGATGGCATATCAGTTAAGGGAAAGAGCCCCTCAAATCCTTGCAGAGATGCAAGATGTTGCAGTGAGTGTGGAAGCAAATCTAATTGCTAAAAGAAACAGAACTAGAACTGAGAGAAGAACCACTTTCAAAGAAGAACCCTCAGCCTTCGATCAGAAGCTAGATGCTATCATCAGTGGCATCCACAGGCTAGGAGACAGAGTAGACAATGTTGAGAGAAAAACTTCATGGGAGGGTCAACAGCCCAATGCCATAAGGAACCCAAACTTCAGAAAAACCCAAAACACAAACGTTGGAAGGCCCAGTCCTGACCATGATATTAGGCATCCTTTTCAAGAAAACTATGTGGAGGTATCTACATTCGCTGAGCCCACAGATGGGACTCATATGAACCTGATAGATTCAGAAAATGAACAGCAAATCTTCCTCACGGAAGAAGACCGACCATACCTTGATGCAAAACAATTTCACACCAAGTCGGGAGAGTCCTTCGACTTTAAACAAGGCTATGATACCACTGTGTACAAGGTACACAAGCAATACAAATTAAGAACAAGGACCATTGATGTTCCCCCATCTAGCAAAATAAAAGATAGCAAACAGCTCAACAAAAGTAAAGGAAATATCACCAACAATCAACCAGCTGATAGCTTGGTCCCAAACCCTCATCAAGTTACTGTGGAGGATGTAACATACACACACTCTCCTATTGATCAGCCTCTACCTCCCTCCTCCCCAAAAGAAGATATGAATAGCCCTACCAAAAGTCTTCCTAAAACAGAAATATCACAAACTGTCATACATCGTGACACTGACATTCCAAAAGAAAACATAGAGAGTATGCCTGAAAAAGAGAAATTCACCACTGTCAACGCCAAGAACTCATTGGAAAAACCATTCAGTTTAGAAGCAGAGATTGGAAAACTCAAGATTTCCATTCCCCTCTCAGAACTTGCCAAACATGATGTATACAGATAACAAATTCAAAGGTCACTTCAATTACCAGAAGTAAGGGATGATGTAAACGTTTTAGATGATACCCCTGAACTACTGTTCGGTCTAGAAGTTAACGGAAAAACAACATATGGACTTGTTCCACCTTTTTATGTCAGCCTGCACATACATGACAAAATACTGCATAATGCTATGTTTGACTCAGGTGCCTCACATAACCTTATGCCGAAAGTTGTAATGGAAAGGTTGAACCTCGATGTCACAAGGCCGTACAAAGATCTGTATTCCTTTGATTCAAGTCAGGTCAAATGTTTAGGCTTGATCAAAGACCTTTGTGTCTCTCTAGTCCAATTCCCCAATAAGACAATCTTAATGGACGTAGTAGTAGCCGACATTCCCACAAAGTATGGTATGCTTCTGTCCAGATCGTGGGGAGCAAAAATGCAAGGATCCCTTCAACTCGACCTCTCTTATGCCACTATATCTGTCTTTGGGCAACCAAAGATACTTTATAGAGAAACATTAATGAAGTATGTGGTAAGCAGTGAGGAAAAACCCCAAAATTTTCCAATATACTCAATCCATTCTGATATGGATTCGTTTATTTTGTTTAATGATAACACCAGCCCTCTAACTGATGATAAGCCGTTATCTTTGGAGCAAGGAACCTACGTCAATAAAACAATGGTTGCCAATACCCATGAAATTGTCTCAACAGCTAAGGCAACCAACAATCAGCAAGAATAAATTCCCAAAACAGAAATTACCAGTCCGCCCGTTCCTCAAACAGCTCAAACTCTCAATACAAACCTCGAACGAGAAGCCACATGGTATTTGGAGTTTGATGGTTCAGTTAATAAGTTAGGAGCAGGGGCTGGAGTGTGGATTTACAATACTCATGATAATCACGCACAAGGCCATGCATATAGACTCAATTTCAGATGTACAAACAATATGGCGGAGTATGAAGCTCTTCTCTTAGGCCCGAAGTTGCTCAAAACCCTGGGGGCTACTACCGTCTCCATCCTAGGTGATTCAGACTTGATTATACAACAAATAAAGGGTAACTTTGTCGCTAATGATAGTAGAATGAGAGCTTACAGAGCCGCTGCCACCGAATTACTCAACGCCTTCAGTGAATTTAAGCTGGCCAAAATTGCATGAGACCATAATATTCATGCCCACAGCCTAGCCACCTTCGCTAGCACATGCAAGATTCTGTTTGAACCAAATCACCATTTCACCGCTGAAATAAAACACAGACCTTCGGTCCCTAACAATGTCAAGGATTGGCAGGTATTCCAAGATGATGCCCAAATTAAAATTTTTTTAACTCTGGAGGACGAATTCTCCAACACAAACATTGACATGGATGCGATGGCGGAATCACAACAGTTAGCAAAAGAAAACCACCTGACTCTAACAGCTGCAACAGCTAAACAAATCCTAAGCCCAACTGTTTTCAACAGTACAAACATAGGACAGCTGAAACAAATTTGTTCAGAGAAAACAGCCAAGATAAAGGATGAGTTTATTGATCTGAAAGGTAATGTTCTGCCTGCCGGCCTTACTCCATTGGAAGACATGTTTGATGACAACGATGTGCCCAAAAAACCAAATATGGAACCTTTGAATGCTGCCATAGAAGAACACAACATAGGAACAACAGAACATCCCAGAATGATCAAGTTGTCTAGAAATATGCCCCCTCACCACAAACCAAAATATGTGGATTTGTTCAAAGAATTCCAAGATGTATTTGCCTGGAGTTATGAGGACTTGAAGTCGTATGACACCTCAGTAATCCAACATACCATTCCCTTAAAGCCAAATCAAAAACCTTTCAAACAAAAACTTAGAAGAATCAACCCATGCTTCTTCCCCTGATTGAAAAGGAAATAAAAAGAATGTTTGAAGCAGGTATCATTACACCCATCAGATTCTCTGAATGGGTGTCTAACTTAGTTCCCACTAGGAAAAAAACAGGAGAGATAAGACTGTGTGTAGACTTGAGAAATTTAAACCAAGTCTCTCTAAAAGACCACTACCCGTTGCCCAAAATGGATCATATCTTGCAAAGAGTAGTGGGTTCCTCTAGAATTTCTTTACTAGATGGATTTTCAAGATTTAATCAAATACTTGTTCACCCGGATGACCAGGACAAGACAACTTTTACCACACCGTGGGGAAAATTTAAGTACATTAAGATGCCTTTTGGGCTAAAAAACGCTGGTGCTACCTTTCAAAGGGCAATGGATATTGCAGTAGCTAAGGAGATACATGATTTCCTCGTAGTTTACCTTGATGACCTGACCCCATTCTCCAAATCTGACCAAGATCACCTTAAGCACTTAAGACAAATTTTCATAACATGCAGGAAATATGGCATTTCCTTGAATCCTAAGAAGTCCATGTTTGCCCTGGAGGAAGGCAAGCTTCTAGGTCATATAATATCAAAAAATGGGATTAGAATTGACCCGGAAAGAATTCAAGCTATCCTTCAAATCCCTTATCCAAGAAACATAAAAGAACTTCAAGCATTCCTTGGAAAGATCAATTTCCTGAGGAGATTTATCCCAAATCTAGCCGCGCTAATAAGGCTACTGAGAAACATGTTGAAAAAGGATGCCAAGGTAAAATGGTCTCTTGAAACCAAGCAGGCTTTTGAGAGTATAAAATCTTCCCTAACTCAAACGCTTGTCCTCACCAGTCCTCAATTCGACAGAGATTTTATCATTTTTTCCTTTGCATCTGAACACACTATAGCTACTGTCCTTCTGCAGAAAGATGATGAGAGCAACGAGAAGCCAATTGCTTTCTTCAGCTGAGCTTTGAGAGACGCACCCTTGAAATTTCAGATTATGGAGAAGAAGCCTATGCCCTGGTCAAAGCCATCAAAGATTTCAGAATTTACATCCTATACTCCCATGTGATTGCCTATGTCCCTAATGTTGTTGTAAAGGATATACTAACTCAAGAGGGACTGGAAGGCAAAAGAGGCAAGTGGATTGCCAGCATCCTTGAATACGACATTGAAATAAAGCCCACTAAGCTCATAAAAGGACAAGGGTTAGCCAAACTAATGTCCGAGACAAACTTCCAAGCATTAGACATTAATCAACTGGACGATGAACCGGAGCTGGCGACTCCATAGATCAGTGCAACCTTCATGTAATCCCCATGGTACGCTGATATTTGCTTTGTATTGTTAAACCTATGTGCTCCCCCAGGATTGTCTAGAACCAAGAAAAGATTTTTAAGGATGAAATCATCAAAATTTTGTGTCATAGATGGTGCTTTATTTTGGAAAAATCATGAAGGTATTTTGCTTAATTGTTTAAATATAAATGAAACTAACAGCATCATGAAAGAATTCCATGCAGGGGACTGTGGAGGACACTTATATTGGAAATCCACGGCTAACAAGATCTTATGGGCTGGTTATTACTGGCCCTCTTTATTTGCAGATGTAAAGAAGTTTGTTGTCTCATGCCACAAATGCCAAATATTTGAAGGGAAAAGAAAACTACTTCCCTTGCCCCTTAAGCCAATTTCAACCGAGAAACCTTTTCAAGAATGGGGTCTCGACTTCATTGGAGAAATTCATCTCTCTTCCTCAGGCCAACACAAGTGGATACCACCGATTATTTCACTAAGTGGATTGAAGCCATCCCATGTAGGCAAGTCAATGACTCCACCATTATCCAATTCCTTGAGGGCAATATCCTTTCCAGATTCGGCTGCCCTGAGAAAATTATCACTCACAACGCTGCTGCTTTCAAATCCAAAAAAATGATCAAATTTTTTCATAAATACCACATCACCTTAGGCCACTCCACAGCTTACTACCCTCAAGGTAATGGCTTGGCCGAGTCTTCCAACAAAAGCCTCATCAATATCATAAAGAAATTGTTGGAAGAAAACAAAAAGAACTGGCACAGGAAGCTCACAAATGCTCTGTGGGCAGACAGACTTTCCACCAAGAAATCCATTGGGATGAGCCCTTATGAACTTGTATATGGCATGGAAGCCAAGTTCCCTTCATCTCTAGGCATTCCTACTATTAAATTGTTGCAAGAAATTCAGGCTGAACCAAATGACATGCATAGAAGAGTTCATCAAACCATTCATCTTCAGCAAACCAGAGAACAAGTCTTCAACAGAGCTCAAATATTGCAAGAAAAACTTAAAACGATGTTTGATAAGAAGGCCAAAGCAGAGGATTTCTAGGTGGGAAGCAAAGTTCTAAGATGGGATTCACGAAGAAAAGATAAGGGCAAACACGCAAAATTCGATTTTCTATGGAAAGGTCCGTACATTATCAGCGTTGTGCAAGGCAATAATACCTATTTTCTAAAATCTCCAGATGGCAGCACAGCTGAAGAAGGCCCTGCCAATGGCCGAATGCTAAAGCACTACAATGATCCATTTGATTGAAAAGAGCAGGCGGTGTTTTATTTTGTACATAGAATATTTGTATATACCAGTGTCTTGATTTTTGTAAGAATCCATGATGCTGAAGCACGCAGAAGAAAGCAGGCAGTGCTTTATAGTTCAACAACAACACAATTGAAGGAAAGTGTTGTTCCCAGTCCAAAAGATCAAATCAAACCAACAGTCAACACTAACAAGTTCAAAGTACAACCATAGCTGAAGAAACAAGGCAATATGACCTGTTGTTCTTGGCTTCTCACAAGGAAAAGCCATTCGCAAGTGGAGCCACTGTTAGCCTCCTGCTGCAGCAGGTTACTCATATTTCATGATTGACATTTTTACAGACCAAATATGTCATACTTTGCATGCTGCAATGCTCCATATTTTCTTAACAGTCACCAAACTAAGAAGGCTACTCAGAGTTCATCTAACTACTTTCCAAATTTTGAGAAGTTATTCCAGTGTTGTACAATTTTCAGTTAAAGGGAGGTCCAAACAGTGTAATCTTGGTCTCCCCAGGTTTCAATTTCCTCTTTTATAATATAGAGAATGAAAATCTGTCCAAACAGCTTAATCTTGGCAGATTCTTAGATAGGTAGAGAATCAAAGGATCCCAACTGCTTAATCTGGGCCCTCGGATGAAATAAGGGTAGTTTGTAGATAGGAAAGCATAAAAAAGAAAAATTGAAA
>APFE031079264.1:0-26638 GCA_000404065.3 Pinus taeda | reverse complement strand
AAGCAACACTTCCATCCTTATAGTTGTGAGTGGTAGGCTTCCTAGTTGCCATAATTTTTCTTTCCATTTTTCTTGCTAACTTGAATGCCTTCTCCAATGAATCAGGTTCCCAAAGGTGAACCTCATGTTGGATATTATCCTTTAAAGTCCCTATGAACACATCACTCATATGCTCTTTTGGAATATCTTTCACCCTTATGTTCAATTTTTGGAAGTCCTCAATGTGATCCATCATTGAACCCTTTTGTTTGAGACTTATCAATTGGCTAAAAAAAATGTTGATTTTTGTATCCTCATAATGTGCTATCAATTCTTAGAAAAATTGCTCCATCTTTAGTATCCATGTTGTGGGATCCTTGCCATCAAACTACCTCATATCGATTTTTGGAACATGGTGGTTCTTAGATCGAAGGTAGAGTCTATGAAATCATGATTAACATTTATTTTTTTCTCATCACGAGTTTCCTTTACTACCCTTTCACCATTAGTAAGTATTTCTTGTAGAAACTTTGTCAAATTTGTCTTCAAATCTTCCATGCCTATCTTCAAATCTGTCTTCAAATCTATCTTCAAATCGTCCATCTTAGATTCCATGTCATTCATACTAGCTTCTACATATTCATTTAAACCATCCATCTTAGATTTTGTTACTTTTTGTGAGAGTGACATTTGTTGCACTTGGTCTCGTAATTTTGATATATCATGTTGCATCCCTTCCTCTTCTTCATAAGTCATGCTAGAGATTGCAGGTTGCTTGCTAGGTTTTCGGATTTTCTTTCCCCAGGGCATTATTTACCAATAATAATGTTATACTATGTCCTTTGAATTTCTTCAAAATAATTTTTCAAACCAAGATTAAGCAAAAACTTAAAAGAATCTACACATCTCTTTTCACTTTGTAGGAGCTCGATCTTGTCTCTGATGTATCTCTGTAATTTTAGATCTTCCAATTCTGAAATTTTAAATTTTGGTAACTCTTTATGTCCCCTTTCTAATTCCACCAGTCTGATCAAATTTAGATTCACCAATAAATAGTTAGGCACAATCTACCAAGATTACCTGATTATATAAATCTTCAAAAGAGCGAAATTGTATGAAGTGCCACATGTCACTATTTCAACCTTAGGATCTCAAAAGTATACACATGAAACTACAGTTTGTCTTCCTTCTGTAACTTCTGATGAAATTTCAATCTGAAGCCCAAGACAATAGTTATGACTATTTTCCCCAGGTCACCTATTTGGAATGTAATCCAGGTGTCTGCAAAAGGACCGCCTTCCTTAGATTATATCTCCGCAAATATTGTGTGAGTAACTATGAAATTTAGACCTGAGGTTCAGTGTGATATATTCTAAAATGGGTTTTTTTTGTAGCATCTGAAATGTCATAGAAAAGAAGTTATATTGCAAAATTCCACAATGACCCTTTTGGAGCAACGAAACCCTAAAATTCAAAGCTTTGATACCAAATGTTATGAAACCAACTCACAAAAAGATAGAAAAGATAGATTAACACCTTAGAATTCACCCTCTTTGAGGGGTCAACCTCCTCTACTTTACATAAATTAACAATTCTTGGATGATTCAAATGACAAAACCTCCTTTCTATATATAGGAGTCTAAGGAGTCACATATAACCAAGCCGATCTAACAATAATAATATAAAGGCACAAAAATAAAAATAGAGGGATTATATGGGGCACAATAATAACAATATGGGGACAATGGGGCACAACAATATTAATAAGGGATACAACTACAATAGAAATGGAGCAATCACTAGTATTATAGGGACCTAACATTTTCCATGACCTTAAGGCTGTCATCGTAAATACTCCTTTGTTGCATCCCCCAGATTATCATCGCGATTACTTCCTTTATCTAGCTGCAGCCTCTAGCACCATTTCCATAGTGTTGGTACAAGGCGAAGGCAGTGAACATGTTATCTACTACCTCAATTAAAATCTCCTCAACACCGAAACACATTATGCCCATGTCGAGAAGTTGGCTTTGGCTGCCGTATAGGTTGTTTAGCGCTTTCAACAATACATTCTCTTATGCACTACTACTGTGATTTATGAATGCAACCCCATGACCTACATCCTGACTCATCAGCTTCTATGGGGAAGTATTCTAAATGGATTTTCATCCTACAAGAATTTGATTTTGTGTTTACGACTACCATATCTAAGAAATCACTAGTTTTTGTTGAGCTGATTTGCTCCCTCCCTTCTACGTCTCTCCTCACTAGTGTAGATGAACAACTCCCAGATGAGACTCTTTTTCTAATAAGTACCCTTGACTTGTCGTATGATGATATCATCATGTATCTCTAGACATCCACGTTCTAGTCGACGTTGACTAAGGATGTTCATTGACGTATTCAGCATCACTCCCAACCCTATTGTATTATTGAAGATACTTTATATCGTATCTACGCCGATTCAATTCTCCACCAATGTCTTAATCTCGAGGAATTTAAGAGAGTTCTCAATGACTGCCATTGTGAGGCATGTGGCAGTCATATGTGTAGCTATGCTACTGAATAAAAAATCGTTCGTGTTGGTTATTTCTCATCGTCCATCTTTAAGGATTGCATCATTGTTGTTTGCAAGTTCCATGAATTCCAAATTTACGAGTGCAAGATGTGTGCCCCACCCACTCACCTACACCCCATCATTACCTTTTGTCATTCATCTAAACAAGGCATTGACCATATGACATGTAAGCATGGTTCGACTGGGGGGAATGGTTATATTATCATTGTTGTGGATTATCTCACCAAATGGGCTGAAGTGATGCCTACATACTCTGCAGACGGTAAAACAACAACTCAATTTCTATTTAGTCACATTATTTCTAAGTTCGGCATACCTCAAACCATTTTCACTGACCATGCCTCCCATTTCCATGATTACATGATGGCTAAGCTAACCTCTACATTTGGTTTACACCATGATGGCTAAAACCCATATTACCCTTTGGCCAATGGTCAAGTTGAAGATGTAAATAAGGTTTTGGTTACAATGCTTTAGCGTACTATTGGGATGCATAAGTCCAATTGGCATCTCATGCTCCTTTCAGGTCTATGGGCTTGTCGAACCTCAAACCAAGGACACAGCTAGTTTCACACCATTCCAGCTCATCTACGATATGAAAGAAATGTTACCAATTGAGTACAAAATTGCTTCACTCAAGCTAGTTATTGAGCTCCTCCCTGAAACCTCACCTCAAGAAGAGCACCTTTTGTATTTAGAACAACTAGATGATACTTGTTGTCTTGTTTCCTTGGTCATCAAGGCACAAAAGATGTGAGTCAAATCCTTCAATCAATCAGCCTCCCCTCATGTGTTCTCTTACGGTGATTTGGTTTTACTATACGATCAAGCTAATGATAAGCTAGGGGCAGGTAAGTTTGAACCCATGTGGCATGGGCTCTGATCCAGTGGATCTCTAGACACCAGTGGCATGGAAAAGTCTCAAAATTCAATGTGGTGGAAAGTAGTTTACTTGACATCATATCCAAGTGCTCGTCGCTCTGTTTCCAACGGTGCAAATGGCACTCCAATCCGAGTTTGAATGAGTAAGATAGAGGCAGTCAAAGTTTTGGTTGACTTTTGTTGACTCAGTAGGCTTAATGGAGACACAATTTGGAAGTTTTCCGGTAGATGGAATCTCGCCAACTCTAGCTTGATTTGGAGTGAAATTTTTTTCCTCGCTAAATCATCTCCTTCAGTCCAAATTCCAAAATTTTATAAAGGGCGATATTTTTATAACTAAAAAAATAATAATTAAACAAAGGGGGTGGAGGGCCATCAACCCTGTCACCCCAAACCTTATCACGTATGTAATATGGAGGGGCAGGCCACTACTATTGGCCCCTCCTCTCATCCTTAGTAGAACCCCGTGATTTTTTGGCAGACCATTACCATTGCACGCGGAGGAGTAGGTGGTTGGCCGACCCTTCATTCATGGACCCAACCACAACCCCATTAAAACAAAACCGCTCACATTAATTAGGATATGGACCATTGTTAGAGTATAGGTGAGGTGGGTAGGCCACCCAAGGTGAGCCTAACCCAACCTCCCTTCCAGAAACATAAATTCAGTTATGTAAAATGTGAGGGGGCGAGGTTTGACCCCCCGACCGCCTCCACAATAATTGGATCTCTAACCACTCTGCCCAACGGGGTTTTTGAAAAATTTGCCATCCTTTTTAATATATAAACTTAGTTCACCATTGCGTTAAGGAAATGGAGGAGTATGCACGCAGTTCGAGGCAAGTTAATTTGCAGGTGGCAGAACCATGAGAAATGCATAGAGGGGCAGAACCATGAGAAATCCATAGAGGGGAAGAACCATGATCTGAGCAATTTCTTGAGGGGGCAGGATTTTCACTTTGTCATATTTTGACAAATTGTATATGGCTTCAGCATTTCTAGATGCTACGAACTTAATGGTGCTATCCATTTCTCCAATAGAGTTCTGCATTTTTCGGCCATTTTCCAAATTGGAGGTATAAGACTTTCTTTTTGTAATTGATGATTGCACTCTTCTTTCTCATGCCACTTAATGAATGAAGGCCTCCCCATTGATTGAGTAGCGATCAAAGACATAGTCCAACTTGGACAAACTTCATTATCAAGTCTCTTGTCTTCTTTCATGCTTTTATATGTTTCTCCTCTTCTCTCATGTGCACATTAAATTTCTATGTTTAAGCTACAATTTATGCATGTAATTCTTTAATACATGTATAAGCAAAAGATCATGGATCAGGAACTACATTATAAATGAGCATTTCATAAAGAGGCAATCCTCTAGATAAGCACCGAAATGGGGTTTACCTCAAAAAGTAATATTCTTAGGTCATGTTGCATGGTTACTTGTGTACATTAGTGTGTCATTAATTTTTGTGCATCGTTGTTTGGTGTGTTGGTTTTCAAACAACTTTCATATTTACTACGTTTTTCCCTACTTCGCAAATGTTTGTGACTCCTCACATTGCTTTTTCTAGTGGTTCTTGTTGTAGTACCCCGAATATCTCCTCCGTGAAATGGGCCATTTATGACCCTCATGGTGAGTTGATTGATCTTCAAGGTATTTGTTTAGGTCACATAGCTAATAATGTTTCCAAATGCAGCACAGTTATCAAATTGTTGTTAGAGTCGATTTCGCATCATTAGAAAAATTAAATATATGACAAAGAAATGCAAGACATATAATATGCCGAAAAACACAAACTCATAAAACCAGAGAGACACAAATATACGTCGTTCACCCAGTTTGGGCTATGTCCATCTTGAAAAACCAGTCCTTCCTTTCTATTATACAACAAAATGAAGAGACGCAACCTACATCAGATCCGTTGTAATATCCTATGTTTTCTCTCACAGTCCCACCTATCTGTTTCTCGCTCTGAGAATACACATCTATTACACAGCCTCAATACAATACCCTCATACAAAGAGAGGGGTTTCCTTCTAGGGAAAAAAGCACAAAACTCAACATAAGTTCTACCATCAGATCGTCCACCTAATGAATGGCCTAGATTAGCTAGAAATTATTATACCTTTACAAGGCAATTTTACATCTATTTTTAGATTCGGCGGCGCTGCCCCTGAAACCCCTGCCAGGGCACTTCTAGCCCCTGGATCCCCACATGGGGGGACAAATTCCCCCTGCACTCCCCCACGTGGATGGGTGTATAATCTTCCTAGGGTATACATCTGGCTGAAACAAAGACCTCTAAATAATCATGCTCCACACCCAACACTCTTGACATTTGGGAATTGGTTGTCAACTTGGATTTGCAACTTGTTGTCCTTCAACTCAATGGGAAATATTCCATCAGAATCCCTCAGATATTGAGAATGTATCTACGTATTCTTCTACTGGAATGAAATTTTGATTACATTACATAACATCACATTCCCAGATGCATGAATACATTGACAGATGCATTAGCTAATTATGTGTTGGACAGACATTAACGAAACATGTGAAAAATAAAAAAACAAATCATTTTGTACCATAGTAAGCAACAATATACAACACTTATATATATATATATATATATATATCTCTCTATATATATATATGGTGCTAATGTTTGATACATCGAAACCCCAAAAAATAATATATGTGTTCAAATAACATCTACGACTCACAAGCCTCATATATCCGTGGAACGCAGGCCTAAAAAATGCAGATACTGGACCTAGGAACTAATTAGCGTGGTGATCATGGTAACATGAAACTGCTCATGCTTCATGAGTTAACAATCGTTGGACCCGATCCGATACACCTACTGTATGCCTTTGGTACTAGTGTGGGATGTCTCCCACTCGGGCATACTCTGGGATACCACGAGTCAACCCCTCAAGGTTCCTCGTGATCTCGTCCTTGTTTTTGCTTCCTTCTTGATAAGGAGAGACATCAAACTAGCTAGTGATGCACCTGGCTATTGGGGACATCCTGAGAGGGCACTCTCGTCCAACATCTCCATTGATAAAACAAAATTTTATAAACACAAATATATAAAAAACATTCGAAAAATAGAAAAATTAATAATTTATTTTTGACCTTCATCGTTGTAATCCTCCCCATCTAGAAGCGACATATCCAGATCTCTATGGAAGTTGGTACCACTGTATGGCCAATCCTCCACTATGATCAGCTGTCATCGTAGCCATGAGACGAATGCAGGATTGTAGGACATATGTTGGCCCCTAGTGATCCTATGCATCAAACGACTCCAACAGACCATCTGTGGGTCTTGTGGCATCGACGAATCTACCTCAGTCAGCTGGTACTAGAAAAATCGAACCCACTCTGGAAAGAAGATCATTAGTATAGATTCGAAGAAAAATTGCTTCAGATTTCCCTACTTAGCTTTTGAAAGTTGGCATTTCATGTCGATCTTCATGGCTTACGTCAAATTGAAGATCATTAGTGTTGTGCAGCCGATAGCATATATAAATTTTGACTTGTTAGTTTCATGCTCTGCTTGGGACTCATCCACTCTGTTAATAGTTAACAATAGCACTCTCAGTGTAAGATCTCGCATAGTGGAAATCTCAATATTTCCACTCTTAGATTTGAGAGCTTCTGGGAAATGCTCGACAAGTAGCATGGATATGCTTGCCCCAATATGCCATGACCCATAAAGGTTGACTGGTTCCCCTCTCCGAGACAACCCTATGATGAAATAGATGCCTGAAGTTTCCAAATCCAGCTCCTGGTCACCAACGATAAATATTTCACAATTTATGTCCAAGAGACTAATCAGGTATCGAAGCAGCTCAGGTTGAGTTGCATCCCTGATGTGAGAAAGAACTTGAGGGGCCCATAGTTCCTCAAGGCATCCAACTAGTTTGCATCATATATTGCCTGGGTGTCCACATCTTTGTGGTCACGTTTTTTCATCTACCATTTTCGACAATTCTTTCCTGCAAAAACCATGCATTCAAGTCAATAGTCATTTTTGGCAACTAAAATTTGGATTTAAACAATGGATTTGAGAGAAAAATGGTTTTTTTCTTTGTTCACGATGTTGGCGTGCCTGTTTTAAAAATAGTTGCACCAACAGTGTAGTTGGGCACTTTAGAAACCCTCCGTTGGCACAATCTTGTGCCCAAAAATTGCGCAAACTGCAAGATTTTTTTTTTTTGCCAAAACGTCCCTCGAAAATCCAAAAAATGGATAAAAATAGGAATACACAATATGGAAATGGATTTTAGGGACTTGAACCTTACCTTCAGCTAGTGGATGGATGAATGACGTCGCAGATCTCCAGCAATATTCTTCAAAAAGATTAGGGAAAAAGTAGGTGAAATTTTTTTCACAACAAGGTAAAATGGTAAATGGTAAAAAATATTTACTTTTCCCTCCTTTTATTTAGTTTTTCATAAAATATTAGGGCTT
This sequence comes from Pinus taeda, assembly GCA_000404065.3. Classification (NCBI taxonomy): domain Eukaryota; kingdom Viridiplantae; phylum Streptophyta; class Pinopsida; order Pinales; family Pinaceae; genus Pinus; species Pinus taeda. The sequence continues at coordinate 18,716 of APFE031079264.1, read as the reverse complement.
TTAAGTATTTTTGACCTATTTTACCTCAATAATTGGATAATGCACTTTACCATTTTACATAGCGATAGGTGATGGATGTTCGACGATGGTATTGAATCACATTTCAACACTTTCTGGACTTGTAAAGCTCAAATGAAAAGATTGCTGAGTATTTTTCCCTTTTGAATCGTAAAAGAGCATAAAATGGGGGGTCTGCTTTGAAGCTCTTTTCCAACCCTTTAAACATGACAATATTGTCGAGATCTTGTCATTTTTAACTCGTTAGTGAATGCGAAATGTCGTGCCTCCAGTATATGTTTACCCTTTTTCAGGCCGGGATCCACTATTTATAAAAAAGGTACTCCTTGACTGAAATGGTCAAGTGGTTCTCTCGAGCATTGTTTTCTACCTTTTCGGGCTCAAAAGACAGAAATGTAGGAAAAGGGACCATGTGGATTTTTCCTTTCCGTGAATTTTTCAAACTCTCTAAACATGAAAAAGATACCAAGTTGCACATTTTTTAGACTCATTAAAACATACAACGACATCAGATTCGTCACCATAACAAACATGAGCTTCTCCTTCTTAGAGATCGTTAAAGTTACCAGGTCAGATTTGTCTAAAGGAGGAACTTACCTGGCAAGCATATGTTATCCCCTTCAAGGTTGTGATTAAAAAATAATTGGGGTACCTACCAAGAATTGTGGGGGAAAATTTGGAAATTTAATCAGTTGTGTTGACTACTCACTCTTGAACATGACACTTTCTGATTCGTGTCCAATTGGGATATCCTCCCTTCTATTGTTGACCTTCCTGAGTTGGGCCATTTATTTTTGGCTTCCATTTGATCTCTACCTCATCATCATGAACAACGATCCAATGGGTCCAAAAGTGGACACACTTCCAGTCATGCCACCGATATTTTTAAGAGTTTTCCTTTTGCAGTTACACTTTCCCATGATTCTCTGTATCATCCAAAATCATTTTCATCCTTTTGTCTCATGTTGATGATGTGGGATACATCATGGCCCTCCTTCAACACTGTCTTTTCATGTCAACTTCAACTCATTATCCAAGAAGTTGACCGAGAGACTCCCTTCCAGTACCTTAGAGCTTGCATGCCTTAATGGAAAGTTCTTCGCACTCAATGACAAGTTCACGTCATTGGCTTTCAATCGGCTGATTTCACGGGTGTTTGACTTCGTTATCCTTATTCACATTTAGTGAATTGTTTTGATAGTACCTTGAGGACCGTTGTAATTATTGGTGGCCTCTCTCATGCTTGTTAATAGTTTACATCATCGACTAGTAATCAAGTGATTTTCTAGCATGTTCAATGCCAAAACATTTATTCACATGTTAGAATTTGTACTTTGATTAGTTTGTGCTGGAGCACAAGACCCTGGGCTCACATTACAAAAGTCCAAGTTTCAAGGAGATGTTACATCATCATGTTGATATACATGTCTCTTTCAGATGGGTGGCTTCGACCATACCATGAGTTGTCATATGTGATCCTTCTTATTATTGGATGGTTGCGACCATACTTTAGTTTTGATATGATCCTCTTCATCATACGGTTGTGCCCATACCTAGATCCAATTGCATGATATTTCTCTAGATGATTGCATCCATACCACGATTCATTTATCATTTGATAGAGTTTTCAATTATGTATATGTATGTGTACTTTCTTGGAGGTTTTTCGATGATAGACTCCAATTCCTCGCACTGATTCACAAAACATTTCACCCCTCACTCTAGTTCATCCTTCATGCTTTAGGGTGCATATGTTACAAAAACTTTTGTCACTGTCCCTGTACTACCTATTCCATGATCCTGGAGGACCTCTACAGTGAACCCTACATGCTTCACCTTCATGAAGAAACTCCCATTGTGTCCCTCTTCATGAGTAGAACAATTCCCATTTGCATCATTTCCAAAAAATCTTTTGTTTTTCCCGGTTTACAAGACCGGAACTAATGACCTGTGTCCTCCTCATACCGATATGTATGGATTATAATTGTCCTTAATTCTAACCAAAGTGATTGAGCCTTGCTCCAGTCGCACCAATCCTCTTTTGGAATGTTTATTAAGCAAGGAGCTGAGGCTTCCAGCTCTAGAAGCTTCGTAATAGAAGCCTGGTAAATGGTTGCTTTGATGGAGTCGAGGATGTCAGTTTGGGATCCTTTACCCTATTAGGATGGAACTACCTCAAGAGATAAGACCTTCTCCCATGAGAAGAGGAACCATCTACCATCCATTCATGCTATATAAACCTCACTTTTTCCCAAGCACAAGCTAGCGTTGGTGTGCTAGTGTTAATTAAGTTTGGAGTAATCAACAAATTATTCATAGTTTTAGCTCTCTAGTTGTGTGTGTGGGATATGTGTCAATTTGGTTTAGTGTGAAGACTAAAGGGAAGAGCCTTAAAACTACCATTATTGAGGTGATCATGGAATGCTAACATAAGTGTGTGGGAACCCAAATTTGTCGGAGGAGAACAACAACATCAAAAAAATGATTGTAATCTCTTCTTGATTTACTATATATGAATTTATCGATTGATTTCCTACATAATATGTCATATCACATGTTTATGGATTAATGGTTCTTGACCTATCAAGTAGGTTGAATACAATTTGTCTATTATCACGATTGTTGTTTGTTGTTGTTTACTTGTTTCAACTGTTCGAAGAAGGAAATGGAGACAGATGGAGTGAGCAATCATGGTCATCATCAAATGGGATAAGCATACTAAGAGGTAGGCCCTCTTAATTGGTTTTAACCTAAGGAAATACTCCATAGAATTTCTTGTTTATGGCTAGACCCACTATCGGGCTATAGGAATTGTTTTCCACGAGACTTAGAATTTTACTTCACCACAGGAAGCAAAGAGGGAAAAAAGGATGAAGAGAGAAAAGTAGAGGTTACAGGAAGCATAAATGAAGTTGAAAGGAGGAGAGAACCAGAAGAGAAGCGAATGTAGGAAGAAGAAGAAAGTCAATGTGTGATGATAGAAGAGACAACACCAATATAGGTTAATGAGTCGGAACGACCACCATCTGAGGAATAAGGTGAACAGATGCAGGATAAGAAGTTTTCTTAGAAGATTGAGAAATTGATTGAAGTGAAAAAAAATGGATTTGGAGTAGGAGTCATACCGTGAAGACATTGATCTAATGCCAAAATCATAATAGGGCATCCCTTAGTCTCCATCATGTCCAGTATCATAATCAACCTCAAGTGTGCAAGGATATGTTTTTCTCCTTAATGATGATCTAGTCATGGATGTGTACAATATATGATTTGTTGAGTTCCAAAAGAGGATTGTATATGTGTGGAGGAAGCAATTTATGAATGATCATGCATTAAATGCATTCATCAATGAAAGGGTGATAGTGTTAGACATCAGGCATCATCCATCTGCCATTTTCAACGATAGCTTCTCCTGTGATAGAGAAACAAGCTCAAATGTTCAGTATTTCATGGTCGAGAATGAACAACTAGAAAAGAAATTGCAGGCTTCTAGGCAAGAGGAAAAAAGACTCCAAGCATCGACGCAAAATTTAGTTTCTCCATTGGGAGAGATGAGGACAAGGATACTTGCTGAAGTATCAACACTTGGTGATACCATGTGGAACATCTATGATGGATTTGTCATCTTGATAAAGAAAATATATTCTTTCATGGCCTATAGTAGTGAAGAAAAGAGTTTGTTCAAACTCTAAAAGACATACGTGCTGCCATATCACATGTATAAGAGTGGAAAATGTGGTACAAAGGGGTTATGCTTGATTTAGTGAAGAATATGAAGCCACAGGTAGAGCTGGAGAAAGAAATTGTCTGAATGTTGATTCGGAACAATGATCAGCTCACCTCGTTCATCGGTAGCACACATGCCTCATATGTGTGGTTGTACAGTAGATTGGGTGTCTTGGTGAGGAAACACCACATCCTGTCAATCAGTTCCCTCACCAATGCTAATTGCAAGAACCAATTCTAGCTAGAGATTAATGATTACCTAGACCAGCTAAGACATGAAGCCACCAAGGAAGACTTGGAGCCCGATGCACACCACATGCATAATTACATCGATAGTCGTGTTAATATAAAGATAATGCTTCTCATGGTTTAGAACACGTTGAACACCTGTTCCAAGATAGTATACCTAGATTCCATGGAGGCTAGAGTTTGCTTCCAAAAAGACATCATTAAGTAGTTTGGGGACACCATCACATAGTACAAATCTTGGCACAAATATATGAATGAGAAGAAACAAGTGGAAATTGTTGAGGTAGAATTTCCCCAAGCTGTAGAATCATACTGTTGTCTCTTGTTTGGTTGTCTGTACCCTATTTTTTCTTATATGGGTACATGTGTAAAATGTAGTATTTTTGTAATTATGTTTTTAGTGAAATTCCAAGTGTTAATATTTTATGAAAATTCATCATGTAATTTAATGTGTTATTTTTGAGGAATTTTAAGAGTCATGAGGATAGTCCCAAGGTCACAAAGTGGATTTGAAGAGTCAACCCCTCTTATAAGATCTTGGGAGCCAAGGTTTTGGCTATGCTTAGGCTTAGAAAGAGCTTGGGAGTATTCTTAAGAACCTTAGCTTCTACATAATGTAGAACAAGTATACCTATTTGGAGGAGAAGGTGTTATTGTCTATAATGTTCTACTATTGGGGTTAGTGGTCATCATTTGTGTATATATGGATGTAACTTTTACTTATAATAATAACATCAAAGCCACCACACTTTCATTCATATGTTGTTAATATAGTAGGAATATTCTTGTTGTATTGGCAATGTGTGTTATTTAACTTACACATATGATTATGAACTACTTTTTATATATTTGAATGAATCTTCTTAAATGAGTGGTGTTGGATTAACTCATCACTTTCACTTTTCTACTATTCTACATTTTATCCTTTGATGTCATTTCGCTTGTGTGTTCTATTCAATCTACGTACTATTACTTGATTCCAAAGGGCATATTTCGTTCTTCCTTCATGTGTTGGAACCTCCATGCATCACACTCGACTCTCCATAGGCCCACACAATTTCTCTCTCCCGAAGTTATCATACTTTCCTCTGCGTGCTTCTATGGTTAAGACATTGCACTACCACCCACTATTGGGACTCCTACTCCAAATGGTGCGAGGTCTAGTGGGGAATTCATATCATGGAGATACCCTGAATGTTTGTGGTTCAACACAATAAAAATTTATGGCAATAGAAGGAGGGAAAGATAAAAAACTGAGCCCTTGAAGTCTATTTTGAATTTGTGCACATATTTCATGACTTCTTCCATAGTCATAACCCTGACATGTTTTTCTAACTCTGCACATTTTGAAGTTTCGATGGGCACTTTAAATGACTTGTCCAAAATTAAGTTCAATGGTGAGGGTGGAATAACCTTGCTCAGGAACACAATTTATTTTCTTGGTTTATGTGACAGGCATGACATCCCACCTAAAGATGTTTCTTGTGGGTTATTTTCTCTCATGTTTGAAGGGCATATAAAGAAATGGTGTCACATATTTACCGCAACCTCTATACACTCTTTCAATTACTTTTTCAGTGAATCATGTCATGCTTTCATTCTTTATGATCGCAAATACCTTAATAGTAAAATTTAAAATTGAAACAACTTCCTGATGAATCTCTTCAAGATTCTCATGATCATTTTGAATTTCCTTAAGATGAAGTTGACTGGGATTTATTAGATGAAAGATTTGAATGACTTGTTCATGTTTATGAAAATTAACATGAGTTATAATCTTCCATACCTCTCCCAACATACCTTGGTGTTAGATATTCTAAATTTGATATGGATAATGTTTATGTCCCAATTGAACCTTCGTCCCCTTCTTGTCAAATAACTCTAGCTCCATAGGTCAAGGTGACAGAAGTTGAGACTACACCTGTTGATTCATCACCATCGCCTCCTACCCCATCTGCTTACAATTTCTACACATATTTGGACTATGAATTAGATGGCTATGTTGAAGTGATATCTCCTCATCCTCCATCCTTCAGTCATTTTTATCCTCTGGATTTTTGCGTGTTGTGTTCATCTGCTTAGGATTTCACTTATGATGTCCATGAGGATCAAGTTCTAGACGAAGTTGGTGTTGAAGAACCAACCTGCAATATCATTTCTTATGAGTATGTGTAGTAATCTGAACAAGAACTTGTGGTGAAGGATGGCCTCATTCTACCTAAACCTCATCCACTTAATCCTAGCATCTTCCATGATTCTGTCATTCCTATTTCATCTCGTGAAAAATTATTTTTGAATGTTTCTACTTTTAATCATTCACAGAACATGTGGAATGCCATTTTTTCATTTAAATGCGGAGAGGATAGATCTATCTTCCCGAATCCACCCAATATCTTATATTACCTTTCCGGAAACATACATGGTGAAATTTCTCATTTTTTATCATCCCCTATTCACAATTTTTTAGGTCATGAGGATGCCTTAGTTCATCATCATGAAATTTTTATCATGGTTGTTGTAATTTGTTCATTGATTCATTCGATCATAATTCCAATTTTTCCATTGTTGATATTTCTAAGCCAATAGTCTTTGATGATCCATCTTTTAAAGAATTGGAACCTCCCCAAGATGTTGAGAAGCTTCAGTCCCAGCTGATTGTTATGTCATGTTCTCGTAGCCATGAGGCCAGTTACACTTCTGATTAGAAATTTGTTGAAGCTCTCCAGACTCCTCATAACTCTATTGTTCATATTGAAAATCAAACTATCTTACCATTTTCACATCGTCCATATGTATCACGCGATCATATTTCTCAAGCATTTAAGGAGTCGTACATAGCAAGCATTGTTCCAAAATAAAAAATTTATTCTTTTTTCGTGTTTCATCATTTCTTAGGTTCTAAAGTGTGTAATTCTTGTTGTCCACTCGCAAGGTGTTAGACCACCATGGTACATTTGTAGAATGCCTTTCACATGCTTTTCATTTTTACTTTTCTACGAACACATTCAAGCTTCAAACATTCTGGTTCACATTGTGTTGTCTTTTTTCTTTGTTGGTTTTCTTGCATATATTTCTTGTTGGTCATGCTCTCACCTACATGGGTTAGCCAATGTGCCAATGACTACATTAAAAGTATCATTTTACGTCAGTTGGCTAGTGCTCTTCCTAGGTTAGGAGTAGGATTATTTTTTCTCTTCCTATTTGTTTCCTTGGTTTGATTTACTTTGCTTCACTTTTATCCCACTTCTTCCCTTTTCTTGTTTTCTTTTGTGCTCCTGGGTTAGCTTTCACATGAAACTGTATCTTCCTTTTAACTCAAGCAGGGCGAATTCCAGGAGGAACTTGTACGACTATCAAGACTTGGTTATCTATATTTTCCCTCTCTTTATGTGAATATTGAATTTATTTTAGTCGATGATACCCTGATGAAAAATACGTTCGTTTCAGAGAGAGTCATGGTGTAATCATGATGCTTTCACTTTAAACTAGTACTGTATAAATTGGTGTTTTATTTTTGGTTAACACTTGTCAACTCATTCAAGTAGATAAGGAGGGGTGGGGAGGGGGGGCTAACAAGCATGTCAGACGTATATGTAAATATCCTTCTCTAAATGGGAAACCTTTTCTTCTCTCAATAATTTGGGATCCCTCTTCCACCTCATGAAATAAATAAGTGCATATGCACAGTTTTTTGAAAAATGAAAAAAAAATGAAATAAAGGGAAAAAGAAGAGAAATGCTTCCTATTAAGAGAGGTGAGGAAATTACCTTCACTAGGGTACCATCTAGTCTTGGTTGAACAAAAAGAATGCTTGTGTTCATTAAGTGACTCCGTTAGGCTACTTTCCAAACCTACTGGAAGTGGAGAAACACCAAAGATGAAACTAAAACTCTTATATTCTATTTTTCTTGTGCATCTATATACCCCTCATCCCCAATCAAAACAAATTAGTTTGACTAGGCTCAACATGTGTGTTGTCGATGAAGGGAGTGATAGGGATGACGTCATTAACTCAAGCATATTGAAGAATATATGCTAATAGAAGAAATGAACAATACTCCTGGAAAAGTTAGAATTACTTTGCATGAGACAAGGCACCTATAGAGAGTTGGAGTTTTAATAGTGTGTCACCAATGTTGTAGCGGCTAGAAAAACCCTCCAAATTTTTTCATATGCTTCAATTTTAGAGCCTTCCTTCTAAACCACAACATCTCATCTAGCACTAATCCAAGTATCCATGCTTCGACTATGAATTATATTTAATTTTGGCTTGTGTTTCCTTACTTACTTGATTTTCTAGCTCACAAGATGATCTCATGACTTGGTCCCACAATAGCTCCGGGCTTCCCGAAAATAACTGTGAAATTCTTGAGGGAAACTACCCTTCTTGTTGTGAATTTCACAATCCTGGCTTGCAGTGGGCCTTGAGCTCATGAAATGAGAACTCATAAAGGGGCATCCCAACACTAAACCCATAACAATCCTCATTGAGCTTAGAAACTATCCACTACACTGAGATGGAAGGTTGCTCAATTCCAGAAACTATGTTATATTTCCTAGTAGTTCACATGTAAATTTTCCCCAAAAAAAGAAAAAAGATAAAGAAAAAAGAGAAAAATGAAAAATCATCCTTAAAAATAGGGATCTATTTTCGTCAACCTGAAGTAGGCATTTGCCTTATTTTTAGAAACTTCCACCAAGTGTCATTTTTTCTTTGATTTTAGGCATGCACGTCATAAACCCCAATTTATCCAAATCTATTTAATCAACACTGCTAGAGATCATTTTCACATTTGATCTTGGATCCCTAGCATCCTCGAGGAGATCAACGAGCCTTTGGTGTGATCGTCATCGATTTTATGAGTGACTTTTTCTTTTGTCATCTTTTGCTACTTTTTATGTCACTTTTTGTTGTTTGGCTTGTGTGAGTGTTGTTTCACTTGTATCCCTTGCATGGTTTTTGGTGTTTTAACTTGTTTTATATTCTATAAGGTATTTTTCAAGTTATATATTTCGTTTCCAAAGTGTTGCATGAGTTTTCATATACTTGCACTAGCAGTCATTGTTGTGGTGACTCTCCAAACATGCATTGTTTTCCTTTGGTTTAATCAATTGCTACACTTGTTTCACATGGATGCATCTACACATAGTAATATTTTCACTCAAATTCATAATATATTTTAGATCTCCTTGTTTTCCTCACACCCCTTGGGAAAATATAGGTCCCCTTGCTCAGATCTCACTTTCCATAGCTTGTTCTGTGCAATCTGGAGCCTCAAACCTCTATCTTGGATTTTGGAATTACGTAGAGAATAGCCTTGGCCTAGTCTAAACTATACATTGCACACTTCTGGTCATCGTGTTTCCACCTTGACTGTTGGGACTACATAGTGCACAGTTCCCACACTCAGTTAGTTAATCCTATCCAACCAAGTCATATAATCCCTCACATCAAGTGCCTGACTTGTTACTTGAACTTGCCTTGAATTTGTTTTGGTTTTTAACTGAAATTTTATTGCCATGAGTGTCCTCTTTTTCCGACATGTATAGCAATTTTTGAGCATATCTCCATCAATCACAATTATCATGGCATCCAAGAGAGCATATTGGGGAAGCATTTGGGTAGATATCAGTTGATTTAATAGTGTATGCAGATACTCGGTTATTTATTGAGAAGGGAAGAACATTGACATGGCAACAAATCAAATATATATTTGTAAAACACTTTGGGGCAAATTTAGAGGACCGACAAGTTTATCTTAAAATCTGATAGTTAGGGTTATACTTGGTTTCATGTAGGTATCCCACATTCCCATGTGTATACATCATCAGCTAGATTGTCTCACATACAAATGAATAGACCATGACATTGAGAAGTGTCAGCAGGAGGAAGCTTTCCACTTTTATGACAGAAGACTTTCATCAAATATATCGCCTGCTTGAGTAAGTGAAGTGCATGGACTCACTCTTCTATGCCACCCATAGCTATGTGAATACAACATACATTAGCAAGAGCTAGTTGAAAGATTCGTTGAATTTTAGACAGACATCCACCCATGTTTACAAGAAAAAATCCCTCAGTAAGGCTTAATAGTTCTTGATCATCTTTGCCTGTTGAATATATGGTCAAGAGAGCAAAGAGACCCTCCCTGAAGGGTGGACTGTATTACTATACCAATTGGTAAGTGATGGGAGCCAATTCAACTAGTCGAATATGTTGGCTCAATAGTTGATACCCCATGTGGTTAAGGCTTTAAATTCACCCAAGAATGAGAAAGAAATGATTTACATGTTTGTGGAGTATCAAAGAAGGTATGTTTTGATGGTTATTTCAGTATCTTTTCATTAGGACTTATAAGCCTTTTTGCATTATGAACTTAGAAAATGATAAAGAATTATAACAAAACATGTGAGATTAATATAGAACGCTGACAATTGTCATTTCCCTGTACAGAAGGGAGGACAAATGAAAAGTGGTCGTCCTAAAGGAAAAGAAAAAGATGGGTTAACTATTGTCCCTTCGATGGGGGACCACATGCAAACCAGATCAAAATGGACCAACCCAGGAAAGGAAGCGGAGATATCAGCTCGACGTAGAAAAGAGAAGAAGTGACTCAGGATTAACAATTCTGCGAATCCCTTAGGATCCTTGATCCTGAGGGATCGTTGTTTTATCTATTTCTGCATATATATATATCTTTGTCGTCACCCTTATCTAAGGGGAAACATTGTTAGCTAAAGTGTGGTTATGCTCTTATGTAATTTCTTTTAAAAGATCAAAACTGTGATCATTACGTCTTGTTAAGACTTGCTCTACTATAATTTTACTTCATGTATTAATACAGACATGGTTACTCTTTTATCTTTGAGCCAGGAATAATATTAAGCGGTGTACCCCTGGAGGCTAAGGGCTCGGCCCTGGAGGAAACTTGCTCTCGTACCATTACGCATGGTTTCTGTGTGGTTTGCTTATCAATGTGATCTGGTAATCTGACATGTTTTATAAATTTTATGTCACATGCTCTGTCGTGTTTAATCCATTAATGTTCCTGAAGACAAAAGTGTTGTATTGCCTCTACATCACGTTATTGTTCCTTTAGGTGTTGGTATAATATGGTTAATTTCTATAGGATACTGTTGTTCAATTACAGAGTTTTTGTATTATGCAATTGTGCCTTAACATTACAGAATCTATCTTGGAAGATCTGATTCTATATGATTATTGGATTCTCGAATATTACTATTTCATCTTGAGATGCAATCGTACACTTTCTAATTAGAGTGACAACTAAATCAGACTGAGCACATTGTCTTTATATTGTTTTCAGTGGTGTTCCATCATGTATCTGTAGGAAGTGTTGTTCCATTTTTGTGTACATATTTAAGAATTAAGGATTGATGTTTGGTTATGACTAATGCACGTGATTGAATAGATTCATAGCCTGTTAGAATTAGTTACTGTTTCATTTCTGAATTGTTGTTCCATTTCAGAATTGTCGTTCCATTTTATGGTTGTTGTTCCATTTCATTGTTGTTCGATTTATCTTCTGTTCCATTTCTTGTTATTTGTTATTTTGGTGTGAAGGACGATCTCAAGCTATAGTGAGCATTGGCATCTACTGCCCAGCTCCCAAAACCATGATCTGTTCTTCGATTTCTTTTCCATCAGTTTCTAAAGGGATGGGTTATTGCTATTGAACCCTTGAAATATACGTTGCTTAATATCTAAATGTGCAATTTAGCCTTTTCAAGTAGTTAAGTTGTAGACATGCATCCATTTAATTTTGTAGTTTCAAACAACTATACTATGAGCATTACTCTGGCAAATCCTAAGCCTCAGACTGAGACAATCTTTGAAATAGCAAAATGTTCCCGGATTGAAATATTAATGTGAGGTAACTAGAGGTGGAAGTGACCCTTTTTATAGCTCCACATTTTGGCTTCGTTGTTGGGGAAAGAGTGTAGCCATTTGTTCTTTTTCTCAAAGCAGTGTACGAGCCTTCTAGGGAAGAATTGGGTTTTGAAAATGGAAGCTAAGAAGCTACGTGTGGAGCATGTAAAATCCCTACTCCTTTGCCCGCTTTCCTGCAGATTTGCTGTTGTTGCTTAAGTAGGATTTATTAGTTAAATTGAGTGCATGACTAAGCAAAAAAGGCTAGAGAAAAATTCCAAACCTTTACCAAAGCCAGAAAAAGCTAAGGGGCTGGTGACCCTTTGCTGATCAACCTTCATAGACAAAATCTATAAGAAATCCGAATCTCAGCCCTCAGTAGGACCTAGGAAAATTACTCCTAAACAGCCTACTAGCTCCCTTCAGGCCACAGGTTCACCATCTATAGCCTTTCTTGAGGTGCATAGTCAAACTGACGAGCAGGACTTTCAAGAAATTGAAAATTATACTCTAGAACTATTGCAAGAAGGGAATTTCAGTAATCTTTGTGAAGGAGGAGGAGAGACAGGGGAAACTGAGGAACCAAGATCTCCTCTTAGGATAACTCAGCAACTGAACAACCCAGACAAAGGAAGTGCTACAAAAATTACTATTGGAGAAACCGAATCTCCTCAGTCAAAAGTCCCAGATAAAGGAAGTGCTATTAAAACTATTCCTGTTAAAGCCATTCCCTCTCAACCTAGGAACACCATCCTAGATATCCTAGAAGGTTATTGGCATATATTTGACCCAATGGCTCAAAACTAGCCAAACACCCAAACCTCTACATTACAATACCCCATATTGGATTCTGCAGCAAATGCCCCCATGAAAGCATTCCCTCTTCAACATATCCCTACATTTCACGGGCTTACATCAGAAGATCTGGAAGCATTTTTATTTGAATTTGATGTATTGTGCAGGGGATATGATTACAGCACTGACCCCCAGAAATTAAAATTGTTTTCCTCTACACTAAAAGGGGCTACTTTAAGATGGTTTATGGGATTAGGTGGTGGGGTTATAAATAACTGGGAACAAATGAAAGAATCTTTTCTAAAAAAATATCAGCACTATTGCAGGTCTAGAGAACTGAAAGATGAAATATTCCAGATGATAGCTAGACCAAACGAAATATTAGAAGAGTATGTGGAACGTTTCCAGTATAATCTACAAAGATCTCCCTATGCATCACTACCTTTACCTGACAACATGTTGAAAACAACATTAATAACGGGCATGAAGGAACAATGGATCGAAACATTAAAAATAATGGGAAAAGGGGATATTTATCAGGAAAGTTTTGTTGACATAATTGATTTATGTATCAGGAGCTTGAGAGGCAGCACACGAATCAAACCAGCAGAACATGATCGGTTTGTAAGAGAGAATAAAATCTCATCAGAAGGAGTAACACGTGTAGAAATTGGAAATTTATTAGAAAATTTTAAAACTGATATACTAGGGACACTGACTACGCAATTGGATATTTTGGAGGCCAAACAGAAGCAAATAGAGGCAAAACAGAATTTGGCAATCTTCTGTCCCAGATGCAGGAAGAAACATAGCCATAAGGACTGTCCACTAGATGCAGTCCAAACATGCGCCATCTGTACAAGAGATCAGTCTACGAAAAGCTGTCCCTCACTACCTACACTGAAAGTAGTATATAAGGAAGCAGAAGAAGAGCCAAAAGCGCTGTATTTGCTCAACCAGCGCCATCAATGGCAGCCGCGAAAAACTGGTATGTTTCCAGACCCAGCTTCTTCTTTTCAGTCTCCGCAGTATAATGCTCAACAGTATAATACGTGGCAAAGTCAATTTCAGCCCCCATTTCCAAGCTAGTCACCATAGTCATTTCCTTCGGCAAACCCGTGGCTGAATCAGACAAGCAAATCTGGTTGGCCAAACCATCCTTATACCCCACCATATTGGGAAAACAACCCATACCCACCACAATGGACTCCCCCTACTTCAAAAAGCTCAGCTTGGCAGACAAACTAGTAGAGACCAATGCATCAACCAGTAAGAACTATTCCTCTCCCTCAACCTACATTGCCAGCTTTACAGCAAAATTCCCAGTCTAATCTGAGACCGCAACTCCCAGCCCAACCCAACCCCAACCCAAACAATAGTCTGGTCCAATCTCTCCAAATCCTAGAAACACTAGAAGTAGGACCCGATTTGAGGGAGTGTAATGATCTTCAGTTAAGATCTGGGCATATTATTCAAACTGAGGGAAATAAAAAAGTTCAGATTGAAGATCAGTCACCCAGAGAACATCTGTCACATGAAGAGGATGTGAATAAACATCAAGCTTATAATCAAGCCCCCAAATCCTCTCCCTCGTTCCCAGAACGATTAGTCATACCTCGACCTATACAACAACTCGATTTTGACATTCTGGGAGAATTACAAAATTTGTACATAAAAGTTCCATTCCTCCAAGCCATTCAAGACATCTCGATATACGCAAGAACTATCAAAGAATTGTGCATAAAAAGACCAAGGAGGAATATAACAAATAATCCAAGAGTTCAAGTAGTCGGCACTTTATCTGACTTATTATGAGGAAAAGAAACACCCATTAAATACGAAGACCCACAAAACCCAATAGTAACTGTCCAAATTTATGGTCAGACACTGCCCAATGCCTTAGTTGATATTGGAGCTACAATCAATATCTTAAGAACCACTACTTGCCAAAATCTAGGCATTACATCTGTAGAACCCACCTCCACTTTGTTAGAATTGGCTGACCGATTTGTTGTTAGGCTAGAGAGAATACTACATGATGTCATGGTGTCAGTTGACTCCTGGGAATATCCAACTGATTTTCTGATAATAAATCCTAAAACACGACTTGATGGACATCCATTGATTTTAGGAAGACCTTGGCTCACCACTACCGATGCCTATATTGGCTATCGGCAAGGGAATATGATCATAACCAGGGGAATAGATATCAAGAATTTAGTGTTATATCCCCCAGCACAGCCAAGTGTCACAATATTCAAAACTAATAGGCACCCTATATCATATCTTACTGATAACATTAGATCTCCATTTACTATACAAGAATCACTTGAGATCAGAGACCAAACAGAAGATGGTGCTATCAATAATTTCATTAGTCAAACTAAACTCACATCTTGCACCCAATGTCATATGATAAAAGCAGCATTTGATAATGAATTAGAAGAAGACCCTCTGAAAGATACACATGATCATACAATCCCTGTCACCTCTGTTGCAGATAGTAAAATTGTGGAAATTGAACCTAGAAAAACCTTAAACATTAATGCCAACCTCACATCTGAACAAGAAAAAATGCTCATCCATATGTTAAGGAAATATAAAGAAGAATTTGCATGGGACTACCCTGATATGAAAGGAATTGATCCCCAGTTATGTACACACCACATATACATAGAAAAAGATGCAAGACCTGTTAGATAGTCTCAGAGAAGTCTAAATACTCATCTAAAAGAGGTGGTAAAAGCCGAGCTTCAAAAACTTTTAGATGTTAACTTTATCTACCCTATCTTTGATAGTAAGTGGGTCTCCCTGCTTGTGGTGGTACCAAAAAAGAATGGGAAATGGAGAATATGTGTGGACTGTAGGGAGTTAAATAAAGCAACACAAAAGGACCACTTACCTCTCCCATTCATTGACCAAGTATTAGACACTTTGGCAGGAAATAATTTCTTTTCTTTCCTTGATGGCTTCAGTGGGTACAACCAAATATAGATTGCCCCTGAAGATCAAGATAAAACTACTTTTACTTGTCCCTGGGGAACATTTTCCTACCGAGTTTTACCTTTTGGCTTATGCAATGCCCTTGCCACATTCCAAAGGGTTATCCTTAGCATTTTTGCAGATCTAATAAATGAAGGACTGGAAGTATATATGGACGACTTTACTCCATATGGAGATGAGTTTGACCCAGCACTGGATACACTAGAAAAAGTTCTACACCAATAGGTAAGTTATTTGCATCCTTTTGTTTATTATGCTGTGGTAATAAATTATATGTTATTACCCCAACCATATAACGCATGACTATATATTATCACCAATCATTACAGAATCAGTGACAATGACCGCATGAGACTCTCTATTTATGGAAAATGTCTTATTCCCAACCTTGCATCAAATCACTGTAGTCTCTTACGTATTAAAGCGATGCAACTTTATACCTCAATTTCAGTAATAGGTTATTTTTGTAAACATGGCATATTGCCATAAGCCGTTCCTTAAAGACTTTGTTGCAGAATGGGCGTTGCTCCTTTATTTGACGGCTGGGACAACCTATCACATTCCAGGGGTGGAGGTTAACCTCATCATTCCCCAGACTATGTGTCAGCTCACTATTTGGGAGATTGTGTACTGGGGTATAGCACGACTCAACGATAGTATGTCTTCTTATTTTTCTTTGTTTTTCCTGCATGATTTGATGTTCAAAGCCATTTCCATTGTATATTATGTAGAATTAGAGTTTGAACGAGTTTTTTGTCCGTCAGCTTCTCTGTGTTTCAACAAACAGCTACCATTTCTTTAAGAATTCGCAGCGAAACTATGGGAGGAAGATCAATTCGCAGAGAACCACAAGTGTTAACTGTTTCAACTGCTGCCCAGGAAATCCTCGCAAGAGCAGGATGGCTGACCTATCTTAACCGCTTGAAGGAGTCTAATGAAACAATAGCGATTGAATTCTTGCAGAACTTGCAAGAGGACCACTCCACAGTAAGAGGAAAACGCATAGCAGTCACCGATGACATAATCGCAAAAGTCTCGGGACTGCCAACCACTAGACCAATATGGACATTAAAAAAGGAGAGGCTACAGAAGATTATAGAGATCTTCCAGGACGAGGAATAGAGCTTGACAATTCGAGGAAAGGGGGTTTTGTGAGCAACACTAGGAGATTCATGGGCAGAACTAGCAAAGACCATCCAAAGCTATATCACCTGTGAAGGTAGAAAAGACGTGGTAAGACCATGACATCTTAAACTCTTAGCTGTTCTAAAACAGAAATGATCTGTAAATTTACCTGCATTGTTGAATTCATTACTTCATGACATTGCACGAAGCATGAAAAATGGACAGCATGTAGAGTCAGTTGTTAGTCATCGCGGATTGATTCGGTTGATAGTCAACCATAGTCTCACCCAGCAACAGAGCATCTGGGAAAAACTAATGTTCATTGTAAATGGGGGGTTGGCCACACCCGAACGTCTGGAAAAATGGAAACAAGTTACTAACACACCCCAATGTCTAGAAAAACAGAAGCGGGTAACTAGCACACCCGAGCAACCCGAAAAACATAAGAAATCGGCAAAGTGGAAACATGTTACCAGCACACCCGAGCAACCAGAAAAACGCAGGAAATCCGTCTGGCTAGCACGACTACGAGGGGGCTAGAGAAGCCCCAGGAAGGCACTAGCCAACCAGTGGAAATAGAAGATGAGAAATCCCCACGGGAAGACAAGGGAACAAGAGTGTAGGATAAGGAAGTAGAGCAGTCTGTAGAAGCAAAAGAAAAACAAGGAGAAGAAGAAGAAGAAGAAAAAGAGGAAGAAAACGAGCAATCTAAGGAGGAAGGAGACGAAGGAAGAGAAGCCGAGCAGTTTGAGCAGGAGGAGAGAATGGAACAGCAGGAAGGCAACCCATTACAAAACCCATTAGGGGAAGATGAATTGGCCAATTTTTTGGCCAATATGGGTGAATAGGGCTACCCTTCGAGTTCGTCAAACCTCCATGCCAAAGAGAAACCCCAGGAGAAAGATGCACCCAAGGAATCACATGCAAAAGAGGCAGAAGTAGAAAATCTGTCTGTTCATGATGAGAAGATGTCAGAAAATGCTGAGCAGGAACAACCCGTTCCTAATCAGAAGGCACCAGAAGAAAGTTCAGAGGAAATAAGGGTAGAAAGAGAAATATCCCAAGAAGTAACATAGCCAATTAAGGTTCTTGCCTCAGAATAGCCACCCTAGGAAGAAAATTAGGAAGCTAGCCGCAGTCCAGACCGTAGTAAACAACTTGTTGTTCCTTCTGAAGAAATGGCAGAAATAAGGGAATTGCGAAAGGAACAACACAGATTATTGTACATAATAGTCCAGCTTCACCAGCAGATTAGGATTCTAATGGCGAGGCAAAGGGTAAAAGATACTTCAGGAAGGAAAAGTCTGACCACACCAGCAAAACTCGTTAAGGGCAAGAGGCAGAGGACTAGAATCCATCCTCCTGCTCAAAACCCCGACAAAAGCCAAGATGTTGTTCCAAATGAAGCTGAAAAATAGTGATGTTCTAGTTGAAAAGGAACAACAATGGGCTGATGTTCATGTTAAAATAGAAATGGATGAAATGATGACCTGTGATAAGATAATTGAGACAGAGGAACCACCTTCGGGAGTAATAAGGGTTCTAAACTCGAAACAACACAATAGGAAATTTCAGGTAAATCTCCCGGCCTCCACTGCTGCATGGAAAAAGGATCCGAAAACAGTAACCCTCCAGAAGGGTTTGAAGCAAGCTCAACAAGAAGTAAAAAAGCTTAGGGAGCAAACGGTCCCCCGAGAAAAATATGAAGAACTACCACAGTAGCTAAGGAACATCAACATATTTGAAAGCTAGGCCTTCGAAGGATGGCGGAAGGAACAAGAGAAAGTTGCAAAGGTAACTTGTAGGTTAGATGTAGTTATGAAATAGATGAATACCTTGTGTTCTCTATACAATGACGTCCTAGCATGTAGAGCCCCTGCTAAGAACTATGCCCTGTTTTTAATGGAAA
>APFE031079259.1:734-21256 GCA_000404065.3 Pinus taeda | reverse complement strand
CTTGAGTAGTTCTTGATGTTTCTGTATAAAATTCTTGTCCTCCCATGTGGAATCTTCAGTGGGTAAGTTCTTCCACTTGATGAGGTACTCTGAAGTTTATTGATTTCGTAGATGTCGAGTTATTGTTTCTGTCACTGCTCCAGGTTCCAATATGATTTTTCCTTCTTCTTCAATTTTTAGAAATATTGTTTGAATTGGGATTTTTTGCAACTTTTGAATAAGTGGCCATACTTCTTCATCCTTCTTCCATTCATCCCTTGCTTCATTTATCCAATCTGGTTGGATAATAGAAATAGCACAAAACAATGCTTCCACATCCTCATCCTTTCTTGAGAGTGCATCTGCAACAAAATTTTTCTTCCCTTTTCTATAGACGATGTCAAAGTCATAGCCTAACATATTTGTGACCCATTTTATTTGTTCTTCTAAAGGTAATAATTGTTCTAAAAAGTATTTAAGACTATCATGATCCATTTTTACCTTGAAGTGTCTTCCCATTTGGTAAGGTCGCCATTTCTTAAGTGCATATAGTATTGCCAACATTTCATTCTCATAAATAGCTAGCTTGAAATGTAGCAGTAAAAATACCCAATCACCTACATCCAAACATTTTTCACTGCGTTGTTGATTTACCTATTATTTCATTCGATTTTGCACCAAAGTGGCGTTATCCTTTAAAGGTTGGAGAACTTGTTGTTGATGCTTGATGTAATATTTCACTACTTGAACCTTTTTCTTCTTGATATGTCCTTCTATCTTTAGAGTTTTAGGAGTGGTAATTTCTTCCAATCCTTTACAAGATATGGTCGGATTCATTTCTTGATGCTTGATGTGATATTTCACTTCTTGAACATTTTTATTCTGAATTGCCCTTGCTATCTTGATAGTTTGAGGATGGTAATTCTAACCAATGATTACAGATATTGTTTGGATTCATTTCTCTTTCTCGATGGATCTTTCACTTCTTGCACCTTTTCTCTTGATATGTCCTTCTATCTTGAGAGTTTTAGGAGTGGTAATTCTTGCCAATGCTTTACAAGATATGGTCTGATTCATTTCTTCTTTCTCTGGGGTTGGGTCCTGTTGCGGCCACCAACAACCCCCCTCCTTATGAAGTATTATTGCTAATACTAAATAAGTGGGGACCCTAAAAAAAAATTATTAGTTAATGTTACATTTTCTTTTTAGATGAAATCTACAACATCATGGACTTAGGAAAATACCTTGAAAAACCTAGAAAACCTAAGTTTCATAATGAAGAAAATTAAATTTACTCCCAAAAGTATATCGGATCGCGCAAAGGATGATAGGATACACCTTCCAAAGAGTTAAAATGATAAAAAGCAATATTGCGACACGAAAAACTTCATCGCATCACATATGCTGAAGACAAACGCTCTCATTAAAAAACTTTAAAACATCACCGATATGCGATATCACATATCGCACATCGCAAATATTACAAGAACTACACAAGAATTATAACAATCTGCGATATTGTGATATTGCGATACCGCAATATTGCGACATCTCAAAGTTGCGATACTGCGATCTGTGATAGAAATAGCACAAGGATATTGCGACATTGCGACATTGCGATACTATGATCTGCGACATCGCAAAGCAAAAACGCGGGAATCTTCCATCAAAGTTGGTTCTGGCTCATTGTTCGATAAAACTCTTTAACCAAGAGTTGGTCATATGGTTTAATGCGAATTAATGGGTTATTGTCAGTTGTTAATGAAATAGGGTGTTGTGTTTTTCGAAAAAATAACTCACGTAAGGTGGCATGTCTCATATATCTTCAACATTTAAAAGTTTTCCTGTTATTATTCCTTTATCATTATACCTCAATGTAAATTGCAGGAAAGAAGGACGAAGCATTACACAGGGCACTATGCAGAAAACAACGAAGAGGGAAGGCAGTGCTCCAATGTACATTTTGGAAGGCATACTTAATCCACTCAAAGAAGAAAAGGAGCCGCAGAACTCTTCGGAGGCATTTATCACAGATTTCTCATGTATAGTCATGGTTGAATGGATACTGAAAGACACTGATACCAGAAACAAACAGTTTAATTCTCAAGGTCAAGAGCTCACGGAACCACTATTTTTACAAATTTTGGGTTTTATACCGAATGAGAGAAAAAGGCGCAAGAGGAAAAAACCGCATCTGGGACGCCCGGATCAAGAAACAAAGGAAGTTTCCAATGCGCGATTAGCACTTAGCGCTAATCGCACATCTCTAAGGAAAATTGTTCGAAAAGGAAGGTCCCTAGTTGCTAAGTCACCTGCGAGTCCCGAAAACTACAAAAAAATCAGCGATAGAAGCAAATTGGAAACATAAGCTATCCGAAAGTTAACCAAGTTGAAATGAGATTTTTACCAGGCATACATGATAATGCTACATATTCATTGGGTGATTCTCAAGCGCATCATCAATTTTACTGAGAAGATAATGCCAGCTCTTGCCGTTTCTGTTTGCTTAACTCAACCAAAGGCGGAAGACAGTCAACCAACTCTACTCAGAAAAATACTGAATGCTTGCGACATTAAGGAGTAGATTTAGAAATAGTTAGAAGATTTAATTTTAGAATAGTTTTGCTTAGAAAGACGATGGTCATTTAAACCGTATCCTCAATTTCTGTAAATAAGTTATTTAGTTAGTAGTATTTAAACCCTTCTCATGCATTTAGAGAAGGGTCCAGAAATTTATCAAAAACTTGTCCTCAGAACATGCACTTTTGCACCCTGAGAGGAGGTTTTGGTGAATGAATGGAACAAGGTTTATTTGATATTTGCATTTGATATCTGCTACTGATGTTGCACTTCTGTACTCTTAGTAGATATTGAATCAAGGAGAGATAAATCAATCATTGCTTGAAGCTCATGAGTAGGACTAGTTATAAATGGTACTTTTATCTCTTAACCATTTCTGCTTATGCGTTAAAGTGATATTCAGTTTTTCAGTTATTTATATGTTACAGCATGAATGTCTGAGTTATCATTTGGCACTTTTGTACGGTGATAACTATTTGTTTATGTTTAGTGTATGAATATCTCATTTATGCGATAAGTTTTAACAACTGTTTCATCTAACTTCTTATACGAAGTAACTCATTTTTACTAAATTCTTTTCTTATGATAGCTGAATGATCTTTATTACCAGTTATTGTATGAAATCTTTTTAGATCGCATAGAAGAAAGATCACACCCCGGGTTAGCATAAATTTGATGTTTTTTTTCTGTTTATTAGAATGCATAGCATAGCATTAGATTAGATAGAAGTATTCCAGTCCGAACAGAAACACCCTTCTTTCACACACACACATACACTAAATTGGGAAACTGGTCCCAGATCCCCAGTCGGACCCACTATACCAAAGAGAAAAGGAGCTGCCAACCAAGGTCTGGACCGGGCGGGTATCCCCCTTGTTGTCGACCCAATTTTCAGGGCCTTCAACATATTTGGTGCTAGAAGGAGGGCCTGAACTATGAATGGAAAGTAAATCCAAATCAAAATACCATTCTGAGAGTAATTCACCCTCACCATCTCCTCTGACTTCTTTATTACATTTAAATCCAGAGTTAGAAGTCGCTAGAGCATCATCTGCTACTACAAAACTTGACATTTTAGATCAATCTGTAATTGAACCTCCTGAAGTCGAATCTCTGATTCATAAACTTCAGCGATTTTCCATTTCCCCTCAAAGATATGATAAATCTCAGGGCAGCATTACTTCGCAGTATAATCCTGCTCATCCCCTGACCAGACTTAAGAGTGAAAAGTTCAGGATTCGGCCAACCGAACTACCTCTTCCTAAAAGGAAAAGAGCAAGGAAGTCACCTAAAGGGTCCGACAGCAAGACTCTTTCATCAACATCTTCCATCTCAACTTCTCCACCGTGAAGTCAACCATCTACTCCACCACCCCAGACCATTATCAATCCACCTAGTGGAATCCCTACAACTCCTCCTCAATCATCTGTGATCATAGTCACCTCATCTTCTCAATCACACGGATCATTTTCTGTGAATCCCCCTATTAGTAGTTTAGCAATGGCCTAGTCTCCATGGAGCAATCCTAGGGCAGTCTTAATGCCTGCGCCCTTGAGTCAAATACTGGCCCATCTTGAGAAATGGCTGCCCAAGTTCAATCTTGAGGCAGGCATGCTAGCAGAAGAACACATAAACAACTTTATGCTATCCATCAACCTCAACCCGGTTACTAATGAAGATGTTGTTGTTCGACTGTTTCCTTATACCCTACAAGGAATAGCCGGATCTTAGTATTTTTCATTACCCTCTGGATCTATTACCAGTTGGGACATCTTCCAAGACCAATTTCTAATGAAATTTGGTGATGACAGGTCTACAGCAACGTTAATCAATGAATTATCCAATCTTAGGGCATAATCTAGAGAACCGATCAGAGATTTCAATCTACGTTTCAATAAGATTCTAAACAAAATTCCTACTTCTTCCCAGCCCAGTGAGGAAGTGCGATGTGAATGGTATATCACTGCATTACCATCAAACATAGAAATATTTGTGGACAGGGCTAACAAAACAACTCTTTCTGAAAACATGAAAGAAGCCATAGCAGTAGAGAAATGTATAATAGCCTTAGAGAAGAAATCTGCGTTAGAAGACCTGAAGTCTAAGAAGGTCACCTTCAAAGAAGAGTCCAAGAAAAAACAAGCAAAAGATGCATTCGATTTGGAGGGATTGCAAAAAGTTCTTAAGACCATGTCTAATGAAATGGTCGACATAAAAAAGAAAGTAGCAGAAACTTCTTCAAAAAGGCCCTACAGAGCTTTCAAAAGAAGCCCGTCAACGGAGTCAAAGGCGCCCAATGCTATAACAAATGCTGAGTCCGAAGAAGAGGAAGAGGAAATTGCCACTGAAGGGAAAACCGATGATGAAGAAGTAGTAGAATTACAAGGAATGTGGGATTTGATCGTCCCACAAGAGGAAGATCAAGAAGTATTCCTGGTTAACACACAAAGTAGAAACCAACTTGATCCTCCCCAAACTACCCCAAAACCAAAGAGCGCAAGCTCTGCAACAAAGGATAAAGTCGCAACAAAGAAAACGACATCTAAAACGACTCAAACTGGCCCAGTCCAAACAGATTCACCTACTCCATCTAAAACACTGATCATTTCGGATGAAATGGAGTACAATATCATAGACGGCATGAAAAAGACTAGGGAAAATATCACTCTGTAAGAATTGAGCAAGCTAAAACATCAACAAAAGATAATGATGAAAGAATTACATGATGTGCGAGTTGCACCTTTTCCTGCCGCTATAATTTCTCAAGCTTCTCAGAACATGGGAAGACCTCCAAGTAATATGACTAATAGCATTGATCCAAATGACATCACCTTAATTGGAGGTAGATCGAGATCTCATACTCCCCCTTTTCTCCTTACTTATGAAATTTTTAACAAAAATGTACATAATTGTTTAGTGGATTCAGGTGCTTCATCGAATATTCTACCGAAGTCCATATGCACCAAATTAAACATTCAACCACAGAAATCTGCTATTCGCATCGTTCAGTTGGATCGGTCTCAGGTTGAAGTCATCGGCGAACTAAATCAAGTAACCATAAGGCTGTCATCCAACTCGAAGGTATGTCAGGTAATTGATATTTTAGTAGTTGATATCCCTGAGTTTTATGGCTTAATTCTTAGCAAGGATTGGTCAGAAAAATTACATGGATACTTCTCAACTGACTAGTCGCATATGTGGCTGCTTACAATGGTAATCCAAATCAAATAAAAGTTGAACGAGAATTACATCAAAAGTACATAGTAACAGAGTTAGAAGGGGAAAATGAACCAGTAGCATATAACAGTAGCATAATTGACAATTATTCAGTAGATTCTTTTCTCGGCAATTTTAATGCTCATATATCCCCATATTTAGAACATTCCATTTTGTCCCAAGTCAAAACTTTTTCTCAAATGGATAGTTCAAACTGTATCAATTTTTTAGATCAACATGTAAATAAATCTTTGTTTTGGAAATTATTTTTTGATGGTTCTAAATCCAACGAAGGAGCAGGAGCAGGATGCGTGCTAATTAGTCTAGAAGGAGACAAAATCATGTTAACATGCAGGCTCGAATTTGATTGTACTAACAATACAGCAGAATATGAAATTGTAGTCAGACAGGTACGAAATACTATACATTGCCTGTCAGGTCATTTAAAACACTATCAATCTTTAGTTCAAGATCTGACTGAGCATTTTACAACATTCAATATCTCATCAATTCCCAAAATCCAGAATGTAAGCACTGGCCTTTTAGCTAACGTAGCTTCTAAGCTTATTTCTTCTGAAGATTTTAGTCCATATAGATTTTCAATAGAATTAATCTTTAGACCTTCTATTCCTGACAACATCACAAATTGGAGAATATTTAACGACGATCCTGATATCGTAAATTTCCTTACTTCTGAAGGATCCTACTCCAACCAAATAATCGATGAAGATCAACATGATCAGCAATTACAACAAGATAGCTCTCACAATGCTATACCTAAATCAATGGTCAAGTTAGAAGACCTGTACGATTTGAAAGACCGGTTTAAAAGGTCCACCAATTCAAAGCTCCAAAGTTCGACCTTGAATTACGAATTGGTAAACCTAGGAACTGATGCCAAACCTCAAAACATAAATTTAGGCCTTGGCCTAGCCCCCGAAGAAAAACTAGCATACATTCATCTTTTGAGGCAATACAAAACATGTTTTCTTGGAATTATGATGAAATTAAAACATACGACACCACTATCATCCAACATACTATCCTAATGATCGATAACAAAAAACCTGTCCACCAAAAATTGAGAAAGATTCATCCCAACTTGGAAAATTAGATAAAAACCGAACTCAATAAGCTGTTGAAAGCCAAGATATTTTTTCCCGTCAGACATTCTAAATGGGTCTCCAATATGGTACCTATTACAAAGAAAAATGGAGATATTAGGATTTGTATTGACTTTTGGAATCTCAACAAAGCCTATCAAAAGGACAACTTTCCCTTACCACCTATGGAGTAGATATTGCAAGCAGTGGCAGGCTCAGAATTAATGTCTTTCTTTGATGGATTTTTAGGATACAATCAAGTGCTGGTAAATCCTGATGATCAATTGAAGACCACATTCAGAACTAAATGGGGCACATATGCATATCGCAAGATGACATTTGGTTTGATTAATGTTGGTGCCACATTCCAGAGAGCCATGGACATTGCATTTAAAGGTTTAGTCAATAAGTCAGTAGTAATTTATTTGGATGATATAACCGTGTACTCCAAGAAACGAGGCGACCATCTCAAAGACTTAAAGCAAATCTTCCAACGATGTTTAAGGTACGAAATTTCATTTAACCCAAAGAAATCATTTTTCGCATTAAGTGAAGGGAAACTTCTAGGATTCATAGTGTCAAAATCTGGTATTCACATCGACTTTGACAAAATCAAAGAAATTTCTGAAATATCCCTACCTCATAACAAAAAATCCATGCGATCCTTCCTTGGTCAAGTCAATTTTGTAAAGAGATTTGTTCCAAAATTTTCACGAATTGTATCTCCTTTACAAACTATGATAAAAAAGAACTCTATTTTTAAATGGGGCCAAGATGAACATGAAGTGTTTAACCTGATCAAACAGGCTATCATTAATGCTCCATCTTTAGCAACTCCAATTTTTTTAGAGCCTTTTATTTTATACACATTTGCCTCAGATAAGTCATATGCTGCGATACTCACTCAAACGAATCAAGAAAAGGCGGAAGCACCAATTCTGTTTTTTAGTTCAAATTTGCAAGGTACTGAATTAAATTACTCAGACGTGGAGAAACAAGCTTATGCTGTTTTCAAAGCGATCAAATATTTCAGACCTTTTCTACTCAAAACCCACACCAAAATTATAGTACCGTTTACAGCGGTAAGAGATATTCTGGTACAAAAGGATGTGGGTGAAAAGAGGGCCAATTGGGTAACTTCCTTACAAGAATATGACATAGAAATTAAATGAGCAAACATTGTAAGAGGTCAAGGCTTTTGCAAAACGCTGGCTAGAGCGTCGCAAATTTCTGAAATCCCATCTGAAGAGGTACAGTTATGCGAGGTAAGCCTAAACGATTAGCAGTCATTATATGCTGATATTATTTATTATCTTAAAAATGGATATGCTCCTTCATACCTCGATTACATAAATAAAAGAGCTCTAAGATTAAAAGCCAAAAAATATGAGCTAATAAATGATATTATTTTTAGAATGAATTACGATTCTGTTCTTATTAGATGTCTTGAGAAATCTGAAGCTGATAAAGTCTTGCAGGAACTCCACGATGGACCAGCAGGGGGACACTACGCTGGAGACGCTACTGCACATAAAATCTTGCGCGCAGGATATTACTGGCCCACGTTATTTAAATACTCGCACAGTTATGTGAGGAAATGTCAAGTTTGCCAAACTACTGCTGGAAGACAGAAGAAACCATCCTTACCACTACAACCAGTTAATATCGACCAACCTTTCAGTCAGTGGGGATTGGACATAATAGGTGAGATCATTCCTCACTCTTCCGAGGAGCATAGATATATCCTTACAGCAATAGATTATTTTACTAAGTGGGTAGAAGCAGTTCCACTCAAGACGGCTAATGCTGAAAATATCATTGAGTTCATAGATCAATCTATAATCACTAGGTTTGGATTACCTTCTGCTTTAATGTTTGATAATGCATCATACTTTTCTGGAAATGTAATGACTGAATTTGCACTTAAAAGAGGAATCAAACTTAAATATTCGGCCAATTATTATCCACAAGGCAATGGATTAGCCGAGTCTACAAACAAAAACCTAATCAGGATTATCAAAATAACAGTAGACCAAAATCAGAAAAATTGCCATAAATCCTTAATATACGCTTTATGGGCAGGCCGAATAACGAAAAAAGCTTCCATCGGCACTTCTTCCTTTAATTTAGTTTATGGGAGAGAAGTTGTTCTTCCAACTCATCCAGCAATTCCTTCTGTCTCTAGTTCAATACATTGATGAAGTACCAACTTCCTCATTACACTTAAGGCAAATGGAAATAATAAAATTACAAGAACAACGAGAACAAGCTAAGAAAACGCATGCTCATCATTAGGCGCTAGTAAAATCCTCTTTGATTCAAATATAATGACCAGAAAAGAATTTCAGGTCAGAGATTTAGTTTTAAAATGGGACAAGGCACACGAAGAAAAAGGTAAACATACAAAATTTCAAAGGCTGTGGCTTGGCCCTTTTCAAATTGTAGAAGTTGTAGGTCCATCGACATTTGTGTTAAAGGATTTAGCAGGTAAAAGAGATTCTTTGCCTATCAATGGACAAATTCTTAAAAAATATTTTCCATAGAAGATTATTCTTCTATTTTATAGAGTAATAGTTTTCTCTTTTTAGAATAAAACTAGTTGTGAATGGTTACATAGGCATTTACGAAAAAGATACCAACTCTCTTTCATATTTTGATTTTTCGCTTGTATAAATAGAAAATCTTTTGGAAAATTGATCTTTATTATTGAAAGATACAGTTAAAAACTCTAGCCTAGATATGACACTAGTTTCAACTTCATAAAAGTTTGATGAAAATAAACCTTTAGTGAAGAAATTGTTTTATATCAGTGCAATGAAAGGTATCAATAACAAAATAAAGATTCTCTGTAGAACAGTTACTTCCAAAAAACTCTATCATTGTCGTCCAGAGCTATCTAAAGAAGACAATGACTTCCTCCCTGCTAAGGAAATCACAACTTTCAGAGGAACAATCCAAGGATACACTTTATCTTGAAGAATGAGAGGTCTCATCACGAGCCGGCTTATCATAATCACAGATATTATAACCTGCTGACTTTACCAAATATTGCATACCATAACAGGGAAATGACTCAAGATTGTTACAATCAAGAGGCAAGGGGTCTCATCACAAGCCAACTTGTTCAGCAAAGTTATAAATCAAGTGAATGACTATGTCATAAATTGGCCACCAAACCAAGACATTGTTCTTTAAGAATAAAAAGAAAAAGAAATAAGTGTAGATATGGATTCTTCTTTGAGAATTGTATATTTTTCTAGTAGGATACAGGATCATTGCTGGGTAAAAGGTAACCCTGTCGAGGCTATGAACGCCTGTTGGCAGCAGAGGCCCTACCTACGACAAATGAGTATATTTTAAGACTGGTTTACAGAGAAGACTTTGTTTTATCTTTATAGACCAAGTAATGATTGATGTAAATACAATGACTAACTTAAGGCAACAAATAATCAAAGTTGAAAATAGCTGAAGCAAAATGTCATTAACAAGTTAGAGTATAATGTACTTTATCTTTCCATAATAAAGTTTAATTTTCTGAAAAAATTGTTGTTTTGGAAGTTGAAAAGGTTCAATACAAACATAGAGATAACTGGTTCTTCCAAGTAAATCGCCAATTGTTGTGGCCACCAACAACCCTCCTCCTTATGAAGTATTATTTCTAATACTAAATAAGTGGGGACCATAAAAAAAAATTATTAGTTAATGTTACATTTTCTTTTTAGATGAAACCTACAACATCATGGACTTAGGAAAATACCTTGAAAAACCTAGAAAACCTAAGTTTCATAATGAAGAAAATTAAATTTACTCCCAAAAGGATATCGCATCGCGTAAAGGATGATAGGATACACCTTCCAAAGAGTAAAAATAATAATAAGCGATATTGCGACGCGAAAAAATTCATCGCATCGCATATGCTGAAGACAAACGCTCTCATTAAAAAACTTTAAAACATCGCCGATATGCGATATCGCATATCGCACATCGTAAATATTACAAGAACTACACAAGAATTATAACGATCTGCGATATTACGATATTGTGATACCGCAATACTGCGACATCTCAAAGTCGTGATACTGCGATCTGCGATAGAAACAACACGATGATATTGTGACATTGCGACATTGTGATACTGCGATCTGCGACATCGCAAAGCAAAAACGCAGGAATCTTCCATCGCAGTTGGTTTTGGCTCATTGTTCGAGAAAAATCTTTAACCAAGTGTTGGTCATATATTTTAATGCGAATTAATGGGTTATTGCCAGTTGTTAATGAAACAGGGTGTTGTGTTTTTCGAAAAATTAACTCACCTAAGGTGGCATGTCTCGTATATCTTCAACATTTCAAAGTTTTCTTGTTATTAGTCCTTTATCATTACTTCTACCTCAATGTAAATTGCAGGAAAGAACGACGAAGCATTACACAGGGCACTATGCAGAAAACAATGAAGAGGGAAGGTAGTGCTCCAATGTACATTTCGGAAGGCATACTTAATCCGCTCAAAGAAGAAAAGGAGCCGCAGAACTCTTTGGAGGCATCTATCACAGATTTCTCATGTATAGTCATGGTTGAGTGGATACTGAAAGACGCTGATACTAGAAACAAACAGTTTAATTCTCAAGGTCAAGAGCTCACGGAACCACTATTTTTACAAATTTTGGGTTTTATACCGAATGAGAGAAAAGGATGCAAGAGGCAAAAACCGCATCAGGGAAGCCCGGATGAAGAAAAATAGGTAGTTTTCGATGCGCGATTATAGCTTAGTACTAATCGTGCATCGCTAAGGAAAATTGTTCAAAAAGGAAGGCCCCTAGTTGCTCAGTCACCTGCGAGTCCCAAAAACTGCAAAAAAATCAGCGATAGAAGAAAATTGGAAACAGAAGCTATCCGAAAGTTAACCAAGTTGAAATGAGATTTTTACCAGGCATACATGATAATGCTACATATTCATTGGGTGATTCTCAAGCGCATCATCAATTTTACTGAGAAGAGAATGCCAGCTCTTGCCGTTTCCGTTTGCTTAACTCAACCAAAGGCAGAAGACAGTCAGCTAACTCTACTCAGAAAAATACTGAATGCTTGCGACATTAAGGAGTAGATTTAGAAATAGTTAATAAATTTAATTTTAGAATAGTTTTGCTTAAAAAGAGGACGATCATTTAAACCGTATCCTCAAATTCTGTAAATAAGTTATTTAGTTAGTAGTATTTAAACCCTTCTCATGCATTTAGAGAAGTTCCAGAATTTATCAAAAACTTGTTCCTCGAACATGCACTTTTGCCTCAGAGGAGGTTTTTGGATGAATGGAAAAGTATTTTATATTTGAATTTGATATCTGCTACTGATGTTGCACTTCTGTACTCTTAGTAGACGTTGAATCAAGGAGAGATAAATCAATCATTGCTTTGAAACCTCAGAGTTTAGGACTGTTATAAATGGTACTTTTATCTCTTAACCATTTCTGCTTATGCGTTAAAGTGATATTCAATTTTCAGTTATTTATATGTTACAACATGAATGTCTGAGTTATCATTTGGCACTTTTGTACCGTGATAACTATTTGTTTATGTTTAGTGTATGAATAGCTCATTTATGCAATAAGTTTTAACAGCTGTTTCATCTAACTTCTTATACGAAGTAGCTCATTTTTATCGAATTCTTTTCTTATGATAGCTGAATGATATTTATTACCAGTTATTGTATGAAATCCTTTTAGATCGCATAAAAGAAACATCACACCCCGGGTTAGCATAAATTTCGATGTTTTTTCTGTTTATTAGAATACATAGCATAGCATTAGATTAGATAGAAGTATTCCAGTCTGAACAGAAACACCCCTCTTTCACACACACACATACACTGAATTGGGAAACTGGTCCCAGATCCCCAGTCAGACCCGCTATACCAAACGGATAAGGAGCTGCCAACCAAGGTCCGGACCGGGCGGGTATCCCCCTTGTTGTCGACTCGATTTTTGGGGCCTTCAACAGGTCCTGGTGTATATCCTCTTCTTTTGATGTTTCTTGATCCTTTTCTTCCTCCTCTTCATACTCTATGTAAAATAATTTCTTGTCGGCACACTTATGACCTTTAGTGCATTTGCTATCACAATTGTAACAAAGCCCTTTTTCTCCTTTTTCTTCCAATTGTTGTGGTGTAACCCTTGTAGGTTGTGGAAGGCTAGAAGAAACAACACTTCTATCTTTATAGTTATGAGGGGTAGACTTCCTTGCTGCCATAATTTTACTTTGCACTATGTAACAAAGCCCTTCCACTCTTTCCAATTGTTGTGGTGTTGCTCTAAAGAAGGTGTTGCTCTTTGTATCCTCATAATGTGCTATCATTTCCTCCGTGAAAATTGACCACGTAACAAGTTGTTTACAAGAACAAAGCCCTTTATATCATAAAAATTGATTTGGTTCTAAATATGAAGATGCAATACATACCTTTTGTAACACCATGTAGATAAAAATATTGCTCCATCTGAAGTATCCAATTTACCGGATCCTTGGCATCAAACTTTCGCATCTTGCTTTTTCTTTGTTTTAGGAGCTCGATCTTGAAACAAGTGTAACTTTTGATCTTTAAGTTCTGAAATTGTGACCTGTAGTAGCCCTCTATGTCCTCTTTCCAATTCCACCAGTGTGATCCAAATTGGATTCTCCAAGGAAGAGTTATACCAAATCTCCCACAGTGACCTGATTATTGACTAGTTCAATAGAGTGAACTTGTACGACGTACCACGTGTCACTATTTCAACCTTTGGCTCTGAAAAATATATACAAGAAGCTAAAGTCCATCCTTTTTCTGTACCTTCTTACGAAATTTCAATCCGATGCTCAGAGAGAAAGTTATGATGATTTTCCCCATGTCACCTATTTGGAATGTAATTTAGGAGTCTGCAAAAAGACCAACTTCCTCAGATCATATCTCCACAAATATAGCGTGAAAAGATATGAAATTCGAACTTGAGGTTCAGTATGATTTTGTCTCAAATGGGTTTTTTTTCACTTCTGAAATGTTGTAGAAACAAAGTTATAGTGAAAATGCCATGATGACCTATTTGGAATAGTGAAACCCTAGAATCCAAAGCTCTGATACCAAATGTTATGAAAACAGCTCACAAAAAGATAGAAAAGATAGTTGAATGCCTTAGAATTCAACCTCTTCGAGGGGGCAACCTCCTTTACATTACAAAAATGAACAATTTTTTGATGATACAAATGAAAATACCACCTTTTTATATATAGGAGTCTAAGGGGTCATAATATAATTAGAGCCGACATAACAATAATAATGTAAGGGCGCAATAAGAAAGATAGTGGGCTTCTATGGGGCACAATAGTAATAATATGGGAACTACATGGGTACATCAATATAATAAGGGGGTTGTACTAATAACAATAAGGGGTTACACTAGTAGTATAGGGGTCTAACACTTAGGAGGTCGAATCATATCATGGTTTATCCCTCGGACTAGATGGGCTATGTGTTGGTCATGCATGGATGTCAGTTGCATGTGTGTCTCTCACACTTTCATTTCATGTGCTTATTGGATTTGCATGATGTTGTTCATGGTTGTAGTGATGTCATCATGTGAAACTTGAGGTTGTTGTGGTGGAATGTAGCATCGTGAGTGTATGACTGGTTACATGTCAATTTATGTTGCTTACATGTATCATTGTAGCATGCTTGGTTACATTATTGCATTTTTGGTTACATTCTTGTATGCTTGGTTGCATGTATTATTCGTGTAGGTTTGATTTCAAGTATCGTTCATTCATGCTTGATCATATGTGCTTATGCATATCTGTAGTTGGTTATGCATCACTTATGCATGTTCATGTTTGCATTTGGTCCAGTGTACAATGATGTAGTGGTTGTTGTCATGCATGAGGTCATAGTATTTGTTGTTGTTAAGGTCAGGCATTGACGACTAGACCCTAGCTAGGATGATGGTTGCATGGTCATATTCTTATGTATTAAGTTTCTATATGTTTTCATGATTATGTTATACATGTACCATGTTGATTTGTTGATCTTGCAGACAAGGTATCCTCCCTGATCTATGCTAAGGTACGTTGGTTTATTGTGATTTGGTTTATCTCACATGATATACCTTGCAAGAAGAAATATCAAATGGCTAGCAAGATGGTTGACTACAAATACTCTCCCTATGAATTCGAAGAGGAATATGGTGTTCAGAAGGCTTCCAATTTGGAAGTTACACTAAGAAGCTTAAAGGAAGAATAATGAGTTGTGTGTTAGATAATGACATAATCGTGTAGGCACTGGAGAAACCAGTAGAGTAAATGTAGTAATACTTCAAAGTTTGTCAGATTTTCAATGACAGGGACCACATCAGATCAACTATGACAAAGAGGATAGAACTAATGGGGCATATGGTAGTTGGTCTCATGGTGGTCATAGGTCAGATAGAGATGACACAATTAGAGATGGAAGATTGTTGGATACTCCATATAGAAGAGCAGATAGACACATGTATTACTCTAGTTCGGATTTAGATAAGGATAATTATCATCATCCTTATCATCCTTATAAGAGGAGTGATAAGGGATATTTTTCGGATGATTTAAGAAAGCAAGGCCACCAAAGTTTGAGGGAGAGATGAAGAAACTTCAAGATGCAGAGGCATGGTTGTTTGGCATGAGGAAATTCTTTAGATTGCATGACTATTTAGAGAACATGGAAGCTAGAGTGGCTACATTCAGTCTCAAAGGAAAATTAAACATTTGGTGGGAATATGTGAAGAATGTCAGATGTATTCATGAGGAGGATTTGACTTGGAGTGAATTTTAGTAGATATTCAAGAATTACTTGTTAGAGAGATACTTTGATGACAGGGAAAAATAATTTTATGAGCTAAGGATGGGTTCCATGACAGACGATGAGTACACTATCAAGTTCTTGGAGTTATTGAGGTATGTGCCTTATCTCATAGAGGAAAAGGCAAGATTCATAGGTTCATTAGTGAATTACCGGTTGTAAAGAAAAGATTGAGTTCGATGAGCCTAGATCATTGGAGGAATATATTCAGAAGCTAGGGAATTGCTATGAAAAATCAAAGAATAAAGCTAAGGCTAAGCCAGACTGGATAGATAATGCAAAGAACAAAGGAAAATGGGACAGAAAGTGAGCAAGGCCTCAAGATACAAGTAAAAAGGACAATGTTGCACCACGTAAAAAGTTTAATGCATTAGATAGAGGACAAGGATTCCGATAAGGAGAAAAGAACAAGGAGACAAGTTGGAAGCCCGTAGAGTATTGGATTTGTGGCAAGGATAATTGTTGGAGAGATTGTCCATAGAATCAGGGTGGTAGTGTGCAGGAGGCACAAACTATTGGGGATGTTGGTAAGATTATTCCATGTATCTATGCAACATTGGATAAAAAACATGCAGATTATCAGGTATCTGTCATTGAGGTGGACGGTAAGATTTGTGATAAAGTTATTTTTATTTTGATTGACCTTGGATCTAATTATAGCGATGTTAGTTTTTGACTTGGTGGATAACTGTGGTTTGAGTAAGGAATTACATGTAGAGTCTTGGTTAGTGCAGTTGTCTATGGGTACGAAGAAGCGACTTGATCATTAGGTAAGCACTTGTGAATTTTATTTGAATGGTATGCCTACCACAACACATTTGAATGTACAACAATTGGGTTCATACATTATGTTGTTGGGCATGGATTGGTTGTATCTTTCACAGAACCAAGGTAGATTGTTATGACAAAGCCATTGAGTGTGTTAATGACAATGGGAACCAAGAGACTTACAGGGTAAGAAGAAAGCTACATTAGTTAGGATGGTGACAACTATGTAAACAAAGTGTAGTCACAAAAAAGGGTGTAAACTATTTGCAGTACACATTCATAGTGATAATGGTAAGGAAGTTGAGGATATAGATGTGTTGACCAGGTACCCAGTTTTGCATCAATTCAAGGATGCATTTCCTGATGACATTACAGGGTTTCCACCGCATAGGAAGGTAGAATTTTCTATTGAGTTAGTGCCAGGGGAAACTCCATCATCAAAAACACCTTACAGGATGAGGAAGCCTGAGTTGGTTGAGTTAAATCTATAGGTGAAGGAAATGTTGGACAAGGGATACATTAGGCCAAGTGTATCACCTTGGGATGCACTGGTATTGTTTGTGAATAAGAAATAGGGCACTCTTAGATTATGTATTGACTACAAGAAGTTGAGCAAAGTGACCATCAAGAATAGGGATCTGTTACTGAAGATTGATGACTTGTTCAACCAGTTGAAGGGAGCAGCAGTGTTCTCTAAGATTGACTTGAGATACAGATATCATTAAGTACGCATCAAAGAAGAGGACATTTACAAGACCACATTTAGGACCATGCATGGGCATTATGAGTTTGTTGTAGTTCCATTTGGCTTAACTAATGCTCCAGCTACATTTATGTGTTTGATGAATAATGTGTTGCATCTGTACTTAGATAAGTTTGTTATTGTGTTCATTGATGATATACTGGTATATTATAAAAATGAGGAAGAGCATGTCGAGCATTTAGCAGTAGTGTAGAGGTTTTTGAGAGAGCATCAGTTGTATGTTAAGCTCAACAAGTGTAGTTTCTTTCATACTGAGGTACACTACTTGTGGAATGTTGTCTCTGAGGAGGGAATTGTAGTAGATCTAGAAAAGATAAGAGCCATCATGGAATGGGTAGCTCCTAAGAATGTGGATGAGGTTAGATCTTTTATGGGTTTGGAAGGCTATTATAGGAGATTCATTAGGAACTTCTCGTGGATTCCTTATCTTATTACATCATTGCAAAGGAAAGGTAAGAAATTTGAATGGACAGAGAAGTGTGAGGCTATGTTTTAGTAGCTCAAGAAATTGTTGACACATGCACCAGTGCTAAAGATTGTAGATCTAGACAAAAGGTTTGTAGCATGCATAGATGCTTGCAAGAGAAGACTTGGTGGAATCCCTATGCAGGATGGACAGGTGGTATGTTATGATTTGTGGAAACTAAATGAGCACGAGCAAAACTACCCCACACATGATCTTAACCTAGCATCGATTATACATGTGTTGAAAATATGGAGACACTATCTTCTGGGCAAGAGATTTACATTTATGAGTGATCACAATGGTTTGGAATATTTATTTAACGAACCAAATTTGAATGGTAGGAAGGCTCGGTGGTTGGATACGATCAGTGAGTTTGATTTCAAGATCCGGTATATCAAAGGTAAAGAGAATAGAGTGGCAGATGCTCTTAGTAGGGGGGTACAAGTAAATTACTTAGAAATTGTGAGCTCCTATGGGGTAGATCTATAGGATAGGATCTT
Source organism: Pinus taeda (assembly GCA_000404065.3). Lineage (NCBI taxonomy): Eukaryota > Viridiplantae > Streptophyta > Pinopsida > Pinales > Pinaceae > Pinus > Pinus taeda. The sequence continues at coordinate 3,031 of APFE031079259.1, read as the reverse complement.
GCGAGCAGGTCACTAGGAAGTTAGATTTATAGATATTGTGCACAGGTTGCAGCAGAGCACATGTAAAGGTACAGGTGATGGTATAGGTATATGTGATAGTACAGGTATAGTTATAGGTGATGGTACAGGTACAGGTATAGGTACAGGTATAGCTACAGGTGTAGGTGCACAGCATATGGATTATTGTCTTACAACAGAGGTATTGGTCAAGTTTCAAGATAGGATATATGTGTCAGATAATAGTGAGCTCAATGTTGGGTGTGGAGTCTGATTATCTTTTATATTCAAAGGTATTGTTGCATTGGACCCCAGTTCATAATGGGGTAGCAAAGCCGCCTGTAAAATATATGCTATAGGGGGGTCCGGGGGGGAGAATCCTAAAAATAGATGTAAAATTGCCTTATAAAATGTCGTAATTTCGTAGTCAATATGGCCCATTCATTAGGTGGAGACCCAACGGTAGAAGTTATGTTTAATTTAGGGGTTTTTGCCCTAGAAGGCAACCCGTCACTATATAAGATGGAATTGTATTACATCTATGCAGATCTGGATTCTGAGCGAGAAGAGAGAGGAGCTTGAGAGAGAGAGAAGAGGCAATTACAATAGATCTGTTGTAGGTTGTATCTCTTCAGTTTTTTAGATCATATAAAAGGAAGGACTGGCTATTTCTTCATGGACGTAGCCCAAATTGGGTGAACCACGTATATTTGTGTCTCTCTTGTTTTATGAGTTTTTTGTGTTTATATTTCTACAATATTTTATGTGTTCCATTGCTCTGTAATATATAATTTTCTAACACTCAAGAAGGTGATCCCGAGGGAGTTTCATGCAAAACCTTATTCAGGTCACCTTGGTTATCATAAGACACAAACAATAGTGAAGAGATTTTACTATTGAACGAATCTAGATGGGATGTAGTAGATTTTGTGGAGAGATGTTTTGACTATCAGTGTTTGAAGGTAGAGTGTAAACATCCAGGTGGACTGCTAGAGCGGATTGTGATTCCAGAGTGGAAATGGGAGGTCATTTCCATGGAATTGATTATGGGGTTGTCGAGGACAGTGAGACAGCATGATTCCATCATGGTTGTTGTGGATAGTTTAAAAAGGTTTCACATTTCATTCCAGTGAAGTCTACATTCTCAGCTAGCGATGTAACACAGGTGTTCATCCAAGATGTGGTCACATTGCATGGTGTTCCGAAGAAGATTGTGTCAGATATGGATGCGAAGTTCACTTCCAAGTTTTTGAAGGATTTATTTGCAGGTTTGGGCACATAGTTGGCCTTCATTATAGCTTATCATCTGCAGACAGATGGACAAATGGAGAGGGTCAACAAGATATTAGAGGACATGTTGATAATGTATGTGATGCATCAAAAATGGAAGTGGGAAGAGTATCTCCCCTTGGTAGAGTTCGCATACAACAATGGTTATCAAGAATCGTTGAGGATGAGTCATTTTGAGGCATTTTATGGGCAGAGTTACAACACTTCTATTAGTTGGAGTGATCCAGTTTACAAGGTATTGATTGGACTAGATATGTTGACAGACATGGAACAAGAAATGTAGGTTATAAAGAAAAATCTAAAGGCAACACAGGATAGGCAGAAAAGTTATGTAGATCAAAATAGGTTGTTGAACGAGTTCTAAGTTGGGGAATAGGTGTACTTGCACATCAAACTAAAGAAGAGATCCTAGCCAATTGGATCATGTGCCAAGCTAGCACCACGGTTTTGTTGACCCTTCAACATTGTTGAAAGGATTGGTCCAGTAACCTATTGAATTGCATTGCCTCCGATAGTGAAAGTCCATGATGTTTTGAAAGTGTAATTACTTAAGAAGAAATGTTAGAGATGTTGATCATGTGATTGACTAGTTAGTATTGCAGGTGGAACCAGATGGAGAATTCCAGCGGGAGACTCAGTGTATATTGGATAAAAAGGTGCTCATGCTCCAAAACTGAGCAATCAAACAATTTAAGGTGCATTGGAAGCACTTTGGGCCTAATGAAGCTACATGGCAGATGATGGACCAGATGTGGGAGGAGGGTGTTACACATGGCAACTAAAAATCCATGTTATATGGTTAAAGGTAGGGGACAAAAAAACTTGTTTTTTCTAGAGGTATGCTACAATGTGCACGAACAAAAACACTATTAGGGAGGTTTTACTAGGTTGGGATGCTATCAACATTTGAAATCCATCAAGCCTAAGAACTATTCATCATCTAAGGGAAGACAAATCATATAGAAGGTGTATGGATGTCTTGATGAAGGTTTTTCCAGAGATACATTTCA